>JAKCPI010000477.1:0-26137 GCA_023213315.1 Euborellia annulipes | reverse complement strand
TTGTTTAATTATATACTGAAAATTGTTTTGAATAAAATGTTAAACTAATAATCAAATTCTAATTTAGATAAGAATATTTTAATGGAATTAACAATGATTTTATTAAAAATCAATCAATTTTATTGTTGATTAAGAAGGAGATAAGTTAGATGTGTGACTAAGTGGATAAGCGAAGAGGGATTGCAGATGTGAAGTTAGAACATGAGTCGTGTTAGACGCAAAATTTATTTATTCTACAATGCCAAAGATTTAAGGTAAGAGCGGGATATATCTCAATTCCAGAGGTTCTCAATTGATGAAAACATAGGGCTCATACTTAGAAATTAATCCATCCATTTAGACTTAAGGGTGATAAAATAGACTACTGCAGGGAGATTCAGAATAACTTAAATCATCCAAAATCGAAAGTAGGAAATAGAGAAGCAGTGTTTAAAAATCGTATCAGTTAATTATATTACTTACTACAATGCACCATTAGGTAACTAAATTATAATAGGGTATAGTAATAAATTTTAATTAATTGGTGACAGTTCGAATTAAAATTTAAAAATAGAGAAGTGGTTGTAGACTTTTGATTTTGTATGACGTAGCAGCCAAGGAATTAGAGAAAAGACTTTTATTTAATTGTTAATCGTCGACGTTTTTTGGTTTCAAATCACGACCTTCTTCAGTACGATTAATTGTCAAAATACAAAGGTTGAGCGCAATTGTCGTTGCAAATTATACAATATTTATTGTAGGCCTATATATAAATATCTATTGAAAGAAGCCCTAAGTGAGCAAATCACTCATATTACCTACATATAGTAGTCATTAAATATATTTGTATAATTTGAAACGATGATTAAAAATATTACTGTACATCTTAGTATTTTGACAATTAATCACCTGAGGAAGGTCGATTTAAGATCAAAAAGTCGACGATTAACAATTAATTATTTAATTCCTTGGCTGCTGCGTCTCCAATTGTACCTCTCAAATCACATTTAAACAAGCTAATTTGGGAAATTAAAATACATGTGTTATATTTTTCATAATATACAATTCTATTAACTTATAAAATTTTTTCTTTAATTTACAAACTTTGGTTTACTCTTGAGACAAAGGGGGATAAAGATTCCAAAAGTCAACTTAGTTGGAAAAAATTGGTTTTGTTTTTACTTTCTTTACATCTTCATAAACTTATATGTTAATATTTAGAGAGAGAAAGTATTGGATTCATGTGCTTAGTATCGAATTTGAGATTTTGATGGATATAACCGTTTCACAAGCCCCCCTAAAACCAAAAGGGGTTTTCAGTGACAAGGCCTGGCTGTGAACAAAATATTTCAAAAGGAAAAGAGCTAGGAGGTTAAAATTTGATATTTAAGTTAAACACTCCCCTGAGACATGACACGAAGCTTTTGAACAAAATCGGCCAAAAAGTACTAGTACTCTTTATTGATGCATTTTTTCAGTTTTTTTTGATTTTCTCAAAATTCGCTCCAACCATTCTTGTTTAAAATTCATAAATCGAATAGTTTTTTAGATGCTCTTTTAAAAAATATATATATCTCATTTGGCATTTAAATCTTTTGAAGACCACTTTACTCTTGTACTTCATAGTAAAGATAGAATAAATGGATGTCATGGTAACAAAATATAAATTTTACATCTTGATTTCAAATGTACGTAATTTCGGAAACTAAATTATATGTCGGCAACAAAAAAATCTGGTGTGACAAGCTTAGAACACAACTTTCTATTACCAAGATAAAAGAAAGTTGTGTGCTGTGCGGCCATTACACCAGATCTTTTACTGTTTGACTGCATTTATCTCTGTCCTTTCAAATAAAAAACAGTATTAGGCCTATACATTTTCAATTTTTCATATAAAAAATTATTTAAACGTAAGAATTGTGTTTAACATTAATCTAATACTAGAGTAATAATAGAGTTTTTCCTAATATAAAATGTTTTTAATTTTACTGATTTGATTTTTGAGAGAATCATTTATTTTGCCGATCCTCAAAGGGGATGCAGATCAGATATTCAAGTTTTAATGGAGTTGTGTGGTTTATGATTCGCTTGATCAAACCCCTACGGTTTACAATTAAAATCAACAATATATTGAAGTAAAACTAGTTATCAATCAGCCACAGTATCTGCTTTCAGAGTATTTTGGAAGACCAAATGTGATTAAAAAGGGAAGGGAATATTTAAAATGTTCATTTTTCCATATGAGGTATATATATATATAATTAGAAGGTAAATTTAATTAATAAAAAAAAGCAAACATGAGGGGTTGTGGGACCCCCGCCAGGATCGAAGGTCCTCACGCCTTTTCTTCAACTTTCTTCAATCTGGTGTGATAAGCAAAGAACACAACTTTCTATTTCCGAAGGCAAGAGAAAGTTAAGTGCTGTGCGACCAGACACCAGATTTTTAAATAATATAGAAAGAGATAGAGAGAAAGAGAATTCTCTAGAGGTGGTGGGAGGAGGGCTTGGCCTTGCCTTCCTCCGTTAGGGCGCTGTAACGTATTTTTGTTAATGCTTCTTTTGTTAAGTGACGTTTTCTGTCAATTCCTACCGTAAGCCGAGTAAAAGAACTTCGTTCCCAAAATCTATTAAAATATATATGAAACCAATATTTTCAAAATTAGATTTTATTCTTTTATAGAATTGTAGGGACCAGAATATCTCGAAGATAAACTATTACTGAAAAAGTTTAAAAGAAAAAATAATAACACAGACTGGTACTAGAGTAATTAAGACGAGCTCTCACTTTTACATATTAATGGACAGAAGATCAAATCAAATCAATTAAAAAGAGTTCACAGCTGGATCAATTTGAATTTTATACTGATTTAGGTCAGAAGCTGTTAACACAATTTCTGGAAACAGGTATGTATGTTCTCAATAGGCAAAAAAAATATAATTACGTAATTTGAGATATTTTGAAAATTACTTTGTGATTATATAAACCGCCCTATTTTGACTTCAATACAGTTAAAACAAACTTTCTGTTATGTCATCTATTGATTTTATTAATGACTTTTACACATGACGGGTGAAAGAGAATTCAAAAATTTATATTTTTTTGATTTTAGTTTATTATAAAAAATGTTTGTAGCTTGTAGCTGTGGCTGTGAATATAATGTAAATATAAAGATATCAGCCGAAGTGGGGTACAGTATGTTCAATAAAAGTCCCAGACACGTCTTATTCTGGAGATTTTACTGAGTGAGTCTGATCCACCCTCTTCCCTTGGCTGATATTATTCAATTATGATAACAAATATTTTTTGATGAATTTTTATTTAAATCATTTGGATACCAAATGGTATAAAATAAATGTGCCTGGACCCCTACATAGACTTTATATTGTATTTGAATAATGAGTATCGTGAAAGTCTAAATGGCCTAAAAAGAACTTAAATGGTCCTTTTCTTTTTAAATAATCATGACAATTTGGAATTTTTTAGATAAGCTGGGATTGTGAATTTGCAATTTAAAAAGAAAATCAGAATTTTTTTTTATTTTATTATCTTTAGGACTACACGTGTAAAGAATATTTGAATAATTATACAGTCGAACAGTGATTTTGTTGCCGGAGTATTTGAAGCAATTGTATATTTGGGTAGCGCTGATTTCAAAAATGCCATCAGTTTTGCCCCAACACGTCTAGCTTTCCAATCAGAGGTGATTTAGTGGTGCAAAACTCGGCTAAAGGTTAAGAAAAATCGATTTTTTTCAGTTTTTTTTTTTTCATCTTTAGACACCCCAAATACAATTTTTTCCATCCCTGAATGTAAAAAACTTATTTTTACGATATTTTATAGTTCTTTAGCTCTCCAAAAATCATTGATTTGTGAAAATCTTTTAATAATTAAGGAAATTATAAACAAAACAGTTATAATGGATAATTATGGACAGGAGCAGTCAATAAAAAAGACTCTATGCTGGTTCTAATGTCGGAGACGTTTCGGTTCTTTTAATTTAAGAGCCATCCTCAGTCCTTAGTTTAGGTAGGCGTGAGTATGGCTTAAAAGAACCGAAACGTCTCCGAGATTAGAACCAGCATACAGATTCTTTTTTTATTGACTGCTCCTAAACATAATTATCCATTTACATCACAGTCACCACTTTGGAATAAAACAGTTATAAGTCTGGTGAAAAAAAAAACACTTTGGCTGCCTATCTTTTAGGCGCTTTGCTCTCACCGACAGTAAGAGTTCATACCTGACAATTTAACATCAATTTTGACCTGATGAAGAATGCAATCGCCATTCGAAACGTCGACTTTTATTTTTTTTTTTTTTTCGCTTTGGCTGCCCAAATACTTTTATATATTTCCTCGTTAAGACCAAACGCACATTGGAAATGACATGACACGATCAGACATTTAATTCCAATAGTCTTGTGTACAATATTCACTCCAATCAACTTAAATAGGCAAGGCACAACTTGCGTATTTTTCGATCTCATTTGGGAGGGGGGGGTAGTTCTAATTCACATAGTTTTAAATAGGCAGGACACACACAGGACTAGATCGAGCAAGACAAGAATATCTTGTCTTCTCTGTTGTGTGTCTATGTGCGTTCGCCCTAAAAAATATTGTTTATTAGCAAGATAAAGTGATAATTACCTAATGACAGATAAGAACCAGTAATTCGTCAAAATTTAATCCACTTGGCTCGGTATTTCCTTTTTATTATGTTATATTGTAAGCTTATTTATTTTTACATGATTATTTAAATAAAATTAAATCAGAACTGAATAATTATTCGTCATTTAGATGCTCAGAAATAATAAATCTTAACCAAATAAACGTGATGCTGCATGAATCATTTATGATATTAAAAAAAGTATCGCGTCTCCGAGTTAATAAAAGAAATGCTAATAAAAAATATTTAAAGGTCAAAAATAATTGTTTTTTTATACTTTGTATAAATGGAGCTATGATATATTTATTTATTTAAAGAAGATAAGTGTATTTAGATTTTAGTTTTAAACAATGAAATATTTATATAATACATGACGAGTTAAGTACACCTATATTTTTTTTTTTGCTGTTCTTATTTCACCAAATGAGACAATAATATAAACATCGTATAAAATTTCGCTTTAAAAAAATAATTGCAGTCATTACAAATTGCAAGAATATAATTGAAATTCGTTAAATCATTAAAATTCAGAAAGTAACCAAATCAAGATTAGGAATTTAAAAAAAAAATCAGTAGGCCTACTAATAATATTTTACCCAGAGAGGAATAAGAGTTGGCGGAATGGACACAGGTGTCCCGGGATAAAAATTGACTTGAGAAAAAAAGAGAATATTTATGTAAGATGATTTTAGGTAATTTTCTTTGACTTGATCGCATTGTGTGACAGCCTAGTCGCTACTAGTAAATAGTCGCCTCGACTGGATTAGAACATGTTCTCATCTAGTCGCCTCAAGCTTGCGAGTAGAGTGATCACGTGACCCAGTCGACGCTTTCTATTGGTTCGTCTGCCCTGTTTGACAACTCAATATCATTATAATTTCTAACCTGCAGCTAGCCTGTCAAATTGTTCTGTTCTATTTAAATAAATATAGATCTCAGCCAAAAACATCGGAGATGCAAAAAAGGGGCGCCTCGCATTATTTTTGCCTAGCGTCGAGGTGAAATCAAAAAAATGCGCCTCGCTTTTCTGATTTATATAAAAGCGAGGAAATATTTTCACTTAAATAAAACCCCTACAGAATTTTATTTGTTTCATATATCCTCGCTTTTATATAAATCAGAAAAGCGAGGCGCATTTTTTTGATTTCACCTCGACGCTAGGCAAAAATAATGCGAGGCGCCCCTTTTTGCATCTCCGATGTTTTTGGCTGAGATTTCACTTCTTTTTGTGAAATATTACATGAAAATATTATTTATTAATTTTTGTTTATTAAATATTAAGTTATCTTTTAATATGCATTCCAAACAGTAAAAATTAAATACATCGTTTGGTATCCATTCGAAACGATAAACATAGGATTTCACCAAATTTTATAAAATTTTAGGATTTTTATTTTTGTTATGTTGGTAGAATGTAAATACATCGTTTGGTACCCATTCGAAACGATAAACATAGGATTTCACCAAATTTTATAAAATTTTACGTTTTTTATTTTTGTTATGTTGGTAGAATGTAAATACATCGTTTAGTATCCATTCGAAACGATAAACATAGGATTTCACCAAATTTTATAAAATTTTAGGTTTTTTATTTTTGTTATGTTGGTAGATTGTAAATACTTCGTTTGATATTCATTCGAAACGATAAACATAGGATTTCACCAAATTTTATAAAATTTTAGGTTTTTTATTTTTGTTATGTTGGTAGATTGTAAATACTTCGTTTGATATTCATTCGAAACGATAAACATAGGATTTCACCAAATTTTATAAAATTTTATGTTTTTTATTTTTGTTATGTTGGTAGAATGTAAATACATCGTTTGGTATTCATTCGAAACGATAAACATAGGATTTCACCAAATTTTATAAAATTTTAGGTTTTTTTATTTTTGTTATGTTGGTAGCACTCCTTCTTATCACGTTAATCTATTTCTATCTGAATGGATCTATCCTAAAAAATTTTTGTTCCATTTGGGTTGAAAATTACTAATAATAATATATATGTTCCTAGATGACGTCATCAGGGAGCAAAATAGTTAGAATTGTCTTTTGGCCATGTTAAAGATAGGACAAATTTGAAATTTTGAATACCTCTCAAAAAGTCACTTTTGATCCAAAATGAAATTTTATATCAAAGGTATCGGGTTTTTGATAGTATCTATTTGTATTTTAAATTTCATCCTAATCGGTCCAGCAGGGAAACCTGTAGCTTTGTCTAAAAATTTGAAAATTGAAGAAAAGAATGAAAAAGAAAAAAAAAGAAAAAAAGAAAAAAAAAAAAAGGAAAAATAAGAGACTAACTTTTGACCTTCCGAAATCGGCAAAATCTCAACTTTGACCCTCTGTCATTCTTTTTGGGACTGGAATTTTTTTTTGAATTCGTGCTCAAAATAATCCTTATTTATTCTAGTTTAATATAAAAAAGATTTGGCTCCGATATCTTAAAAACTTTTTGAGATATTCGCCCAGAAAGAGAAAAGTTTCTCAAAAAAATTTTTTCACGTCCCTATCTTTTATTAAGGATTTAAAATCATTCTTGATAATATAGTCTAGGGACGACTCGTCCATCTAAATGCAATGGGCCATTGGCATCTATTGGAATGTCAACTAAATGGTAGTATTAAGAGTTTCTTTGCTTTCTTTTGCTTTTTACTTGCTCGGCGACGAGTCGCTCCCGCGACTCTTGATTTATTTATAATAATATGTCGGAACCAGGCCAGCAAATTAAAAAATAGCATTTTTAAGAATATATCAAAAATATTCTGAATTGTGGGATACCAAAAACAAAAATTACATGAAAAAAATTTATGACAAGATTCATTAAAGAAATTAATGATTGAATTAAATCTAAAATCAACAAATGAAGAACAATTAAGATTAATATTAATAATATAATATATAATATTAATTAATATTAATATTAGTTAGTATTCATTTATTTATTTTTCGGCATTGAATTTGTTGTTTGCTAGCCATATTTATTTTACAATTTGTAGATATTATTATTTACTCGCCAGTTAACAATAGCTTTGTGTGACAGGCTAATAATCGTGTTATTATTGGCATTTTTTTCAACTGACATATAAACAGGTCATTTCACAGCATTCCTGAATTTCACGTGAAGAACTATAATAGGTCTGTTCACTAAAATAAAATTTCTTCATTCACATTTATCCCAATCATTCAGTAGTTGCAGAAGTGACTTTGGTATAAGTGATTAATGGAAGAATAGAATGGGAAAGAACAAGGGGGATTATTTTTTATTCCACAAATATAAATAGGGGTTTATTTGTATTAATTGATGGTTAGTAATCCTATACGAATTTCCAATCCCAAATTTCTAGGTAGGCCTATTGTGTTTTTCACAAAGGAAGGGTCGGCAACCCCTTTTAAAGGTAACAATTATTTAGGAATTATTATTAAACTCAAAATTCAAATTATGAAAATTTTCCGATAAAGTTTTAATAGAAATTTTACTACTACAAAAAATTTTAATTAATTTTAGACACAATAAATTCACTTAGCTGTTGAATACATTAAATTAATTTGTTAAAGATTAAATTTTAATAAAGAATTTAATCGCAGATGTTTAGTTTGATCAGCACTTTCTTAACAATTAATTTAAAAAGTTATATAGTTCTATATATATTTTTTTTAATGTTTAATTTATAAATTAAAAATTATTAAAATATGGAAAAAAATTTGATAAATATCGGATTGTTCTTTTTGTTTTTCCATTATTTAAAAAACTTTAAAGCACGAAAAACACCAATGGCTAAAGTCACGAGCAATAAAAAAAACATTTAACTCTTTTTTAAATAGATATTATTATAAAAGATAAAAATTAATATATTATACTAGACGCAAAGCCCCGCCTTCGGCGGGGCTTTCCATCTAGCGGGGGCTGCGCCCCTGGACCCCCTCTTGCTCGCCTACTTATATACATACCGGTACATACATTTTCCCTTTTCATTTTTATATGAAGAGATTATTTTAACGGTTAATTATTCATGAACTTAAGATTTTTTGTGAATCATATCCTTTCCGGGACTCTCCCGGTACACAGACAAAAAATTTACGCCGATATTTTAGAATTCAAAATGTAAATAAATAAAAAAAATCGTAAAGATGGGTAAATATTTATATTTTGTTACCATGGCGCTATCCCTGAGGCCTGATTGGTTGTTTCACACATCGGACACGGTTTTTAGCGCTTTATTATATAGTATGATATAAAAGATAAAATCAGTTAGAGGGGATGCAAGGACCAGAGAAACGCTCAAATCGGACTTTGCATTTAGTACACGATTAAAGGATGATGAATAACTTAATTATGGATTAAAACTTTATCTTCTGATATTTATTTATTTTTTTAAATTTTTAAACTAGTAATTATGAAAGAATTTTTATTAAGCTCTTATTCTTCCCCGTATAATAATGAAAATTTATAGCTTAAATATAAATAGGTATATATTTTAATTAAAAAAAGTGCTTGATTTTTTTATACGAAGAAGAAAAGGGCCCTGTTAATTAAGAAAATTAAACGAATTTGGGTAAAGGAAAAAAAATTTTTGAATTAATTTTCTATTATTAGAAAATCAGCTTAAGTTCTTAAGATAATTAATTTTACGTCACTATTTCAAAAATATGGATAATATTAATTAAGTTTAGTGAAGTTTTGCGATAAATTTAAAAAAAAGCATAACATTTTCTAAAGGGGAGTCAAAAAAAATTTCAAGACATATGCAGCCAAAATTATTTCTTTTATTGTGCCGTTCCAGGCTGACGTTTCGGCCACAGGTCTAGGCCATCTTCAGAGCCGGAGGCGAGAATAAATTAAAATTAAAATTTCAGCGACACACATTCGCATGAACGGAGCTCATAAGGACAAAGAAAAAGTCAGCCTGGATCGGCATAATAAAAGAAATAATTTTGGCTGTTTATGTCTTGAAATTTTAGAAATACTTTCAGCCACAAATTTCAAAGACATACCTCACATAACATTTTCTTTTATTATTGAATTTTATCAAAAATGTTATTCTTAAAGTTATAATGATAAGTCTATATGGTTAAAATAGAAAACTGTTATTAATTAAATTATTTTGCAAATTATTGTGAAAATAAAGTTTTTTTTTTTTTTTTTAAGTTTTTTCGGCATCTTAGGCTATTTAGATTTTAAACAAAACTCATTATAGTCGCATTATAGTACTGTATTTTGAGGTCCTGACATTTTTATTTAAACCATTTGGTATTCAAAAGATTTTAATAAATTCATCGGACTGCCTTTTAGGTTTTCAATATTGACTTTTATCAACTCATCCCTACCTATTTTAAATGATTGGTAGTCAATTCAAATAAATTTTTCTTGCATGGGACGGGAAACGAACCCGGAGCCCCAAGCACCAAATTTATTCTAACGGTCAAATAAGGATTGTTTCTGCTCTAATGTAAAATTGTTTCTTGAAAAAGTTCTCTCTCCTCGCAACCTTGGAACTGCCGCACTTGCACCTCTCAATTACCACGGCCTAAAGGTATAAAATTTTTTGCTTAAAAACTCTTCCCTCTTCTACCGAGAGATTAAAGACAAATGTCAATATTGATAACCTCAAAAGCCAAAGGGATTGGGTTCGATTCCCAGGCACTCTGATGAATATTTATTTAATCAATTGTGTAAATAAATATGCCTGGAACATATGTATCTTAAATAAAAATTTTAATATTCGTTTAAAGCCTATATACCTTTTTAGATGCCGAAGACTTAAAAAAGGAAGGTTTGGATTTATAATGGTAGGACCATAAGTTTTAATAATAACTAGTAATTAAAAGTTTATATCATTTAATTTTTAATAATAAATAATATTTTAGTTTTTTAATAATATTAAGTAATTTTTTTTATTATTTTTTAGGAAAATACTTAGGATTATTCAAAATTTTTTCAATTAGTAAAAATTAGAATTTCAAATTAGAATACCGAGTAGATAATTTATAAAAATAAACAATAATAAAATTATTTGATTGTCTTTTGACTTTCAAAATAATATTTTTTGATTATTCAAAGAATATGAAAAAAACACACGATTTTTTTTGCATTTCTTTAAACAAAAAAAAAAAAGCAAATTTTATTTTAAAGAAAAATAAATAACTCACGTTGTCAATGAGAAATCTAGAAGCGAAGAGATTCGTTTGAAGTCGCGTGCGATGATAATTCGGTGATTTTAATACAAGTCGACGATTTATTTTTTAATATGTATTTATTTTTATTTTATTTTATTTTTTTAAGCACTCCAACTAATAAATAAAAAAATAAATAAATAAATAATTTCTTCGGAAAGGCAAAGAGAGGGTGAGGGGGAGAGTGTTTACCTAGCCGTGTAGCGCAATTAGGCTCTGGACTGGCACAGTTTGAGGCCTGAAAGCCACTCGCCGTTATATCGGCCGGTAGCCCCCCAGGAGGGTGCGCGCGCCGCCCGCCCGCCCCCCACCACGCCTTCACCGCCCCCTCCTTCAACTCCTCCCCCAACCACCCACCTGCTACTTTTAATAGTTTCACCTGTGGAATAACTCAATTTCTTATTAACAATCATATAACAATCACTTAACACTTACTGTATGTAGGGGTTATAAAAGTTAATTTTTACTTTCTTTTACCTATATATGTAATATATATCAACGTTCTAATTAGCAAAGTGCTTAACTCCATTTTTGTTTATTTTTCAGGAGAGCCAAAAAACATTTCATTGTTATTGTTAGAGCCAAACTGAAAAATTTGAATTACGCTCTTACCCAGTTCAGGGCATTAGGGGAATGATATTTTTCAACAGAAAATACAAAAAAATGATTTTCGAAAAAAGTGGAGTTAGACACTTTTCTACTGAGAGCGTCGATATGTAATACATGTATATAGAGAGATGTCAAAAATTCGATGTCGAGATGGAGAATGAAAAAAGCTAGGAGGTTGAAATTTTATATTTAAGTTAGTTACCCCTTTGGGACGTAACACGAAGCTTTTGAACAAAATCGGCCAAAGAATACTATTACTTTACTTATTTCAGTTTATTTTTCATAAAATTCGCTCTAACGATTTGGATTAAAATTCAAAAATCAATTATTTTTTAGATGCTCTTGAAAATGTATATTCTCATTTTGAGCTTGAAATTGTTTGAAGCACACTTTATTCTTGTACTTCATAGGAAAGATAGGAGAATGGTTGCCAAGGTAACAAAATATAAATATTTTCCCATGTTTATAAAATTTACATCTTGAATTCTAATATATCGGCGGAAACTAAATATATGTCGACACAAAAAAATCTGTTGCGACCAGTCACACCAGATTTTTTATTATACTGTATATTTTTTGGTATTTCGTGAAACAAACATCTAATTTGTTTTTAAACATTTAAAAAATAAATAAATAAATAACCCAAGTTGTCAATGTCGAGAAGCGAAGAGATTTCGAAGCCGTGAATTCAAGAAAAAAATTTAAAGAATCTGATAATCAGATTCAGCAGTCTCTAAGAATTGAGAATTCAAAATTTTAAATTATTTTAATTTATTTTATGTACAATGTTAATTTGCTTATGGCAGAGATTTTCTCAGCTCTAAAAGGGTGTGCGAAATTAGAAAAAGGCGCATGGAGTCATAAACAATGAAAAAAATAAATAAATAAAAAGACAATTAATTATTAGAACCATTAACACAAAAAAAGGTTAAAGATTCAATTAAGAAATTGTAATAAAAAAGTCAGAATCAGTCCCTAGTTCACAGTACAGTATATGCGCTATCAAATTAGAGAGAACTTTAGTTTTCCTAATCTTTAATGAAGAGAGGGAAAAGAGGGAAGGGTTATTCTTTAAAAACTATCACAAATCATCAATAAAGAGGGGTTCATCACTCTCCCCTTTTGATATAAAATGAGAGGATTATTTATTTAATGGGAATGTCTCTTCTTCCTCCGGTTAGTATATCTAATTTATTGCATTATTTGATCTTCCGCCCCACGCCGTGAAGATATGCAACCAGAATGACAGTTGGAAAATTAATTTATGGAATCAGTAGTGTCCTAGGTATGAATTTCATCTGTAAAATAATAACTAAATAATAATGACTATTTTCCGAATAATATAATATTTTAAAGTATCGATAAAGTGATAGTAAAGCAGAAGAGTGGCAATAACTTTTAAAACATTCCCAATGCCAAAACCACGAATTTATTGTAATAGTATCAATGAAATGCATGGATTTTATTAACGGAACGAAAAATTGTCTATCAAATAAATGAACCACGTGTCAAAAAATAAAATATTTAATAGTTTTTTATAAAAAATTTATATTGATTATGCTGAATACTAAAGTAAGCTTATTAATAAAAAAAATAGCTATAATTACGAGGGTGTCATAAAAGGAACATATTATATTATTATTATTATTATTATTATTATTATGTGGCAATCCTAATTCGGAAAACTCGTGCTCATCGTACCCCACAAGATCTGAATACCTGAGTAAGTTTGGGAGAGATTATTAAAGCCTAGGTCACACGAGGCGATTTAGTCGCTTCTTATTTTTAGGTGCGATTGGTCGCTGTTTTCTTGTAGTAGCGATTAGCCTGTCACACGAAACTATTGTAAATGGCTAGTAAATAATAATATTTTCATCATTACTTTCTGGCATTTCTTATCTATTTTAACCGTTGCCCTTCAAGAAACTTCGCAACATTATGTCAAATTGTAAAATAAATATGATTAATTTTTTGAGTTCCATAATTCAGAATATTTTTAATAAATTGTTAGAAATTTTATTATTTCATTTCCTCAACACTTGAGCAGGCTTGGATGATTCATATTATTATATATTTTTAATAAATCTATATTTATTTAAATAGAATTTAAGAAAGAACAGTTTGACATTATAAATGATATTGCTAATGCGCCTCCGAGTACCGAGTTGTCAAACAGAGCAGACGGACTAATAGAAAGCGTCGACTAGGTCACATGAACACTCTACTCCCAAGCTTGAAGCGACTAGATTGGAACATGTTCTAAACCAGTCGTAGCGATTATTTAGTAGTAACGAGTGGAGTTAGTAGTAGCGACTAGGCTGTCACACGGGGCCTGGCCACTCGCTACTATTGAAAGAAGCAGCGACTAAATCGCCCCGTGTAACCGAGGCCTAAGTATGTCAAATGATATTACTTTCCCGTCAATATTTAATATATGCACAGAACGCAACTTTCGATTACAGAAGGTGTGCTGTGCGACTAGATTTTTTAGTATATAAATAATATTTTAATCAAAATATGAGAAATAGGAAGTTTACAATGATGCTTTAAATCATGTGCTCTTTTTTTAAGAATATTTCAGATATAATATACCCTAACCTGAATCCAATAAATCGACTTCTGAGGATTAATTAAATCCTGCATAGAAACATGATACGCTTTACAAAATATACAAAAAGAAGATAGGCTTGCAGGGTCTAAAATTATTTAGTTGATTTATCAAACAATTAACTAAAATATTTTGGAGTAAAATTCAACTTAATACAAAAGGAATTTTAGTATGTTCATGAATCGCAAAAACTTGATTAGATCAGATCTCTTTTAATCTTTTTTTTTTTTTTAGCTTTTTAATATTTAGATGTGTATCGGTTTATAAAGAAATAAACTAGCAAACAGCCAAAAAGATCAAAATTAAAAAAAAAAATCTCTTTTAAATTTCTTTTTTATTTAAGGTCTTTTTTGGCATCGGAGGCCATATAGACTCCTTAGCTGTTTTCAATAACTCTACTACTGTTCTATGGCCTAGGAGTTTTCGTTAATTTATATTTATTGATTTTTAATAATAATTATTAAAAAAAAGAAATATATAAAAGAGAGAAAAAAATTATTCTCGTAGGACACTCTTGAGCCATCCATTAACTTGTTTGAATATTTAATTTAATTTTAAAATTTCATTTAGAAAATATTCAAATGAATAAATAATAGGCTATTAATGTAGCTTATAGTTTTAATGGCCTAACCAATTATGAAAAATTAATTAATTTAATCGAAATGTCAATTTACGATGAATGGAGATACAGTAAAGAAGAAGCGTGAAACACTTGTGTAAAAGATTATCTCGAATATTATTTATATAGTAAGTTATTAGTGTTAATTAGTGTTATTAGTGTTATTAATTGTTAGAATACTGTTAACCTTGTATTCTAACAATTAATCGTCCTGAGGAAGGTCGTGATTTGCGACAAAAACGTCGACGGTTAATTAATTAAATAAAAGTTTTTTAAGTTATTAGTTGTTCTTGCAAGTTAATAGAGATTATGTTTTAATTTGATTTCTTATTGCACTAGTCCTGAAGAAGTTCCTCTTGTGAGTGCGAGTTATTATATTATAAAAATTTATTTTTTGTAATATCTTCGTCCTATCCTTATTTTCTTGTTCGACGAAAATAAATATAGATATAGATATAATATGATAGAGAAATAAAACGAACCGATGCCCAGTCTGACTAGAGATTTGAGCAGATGATTTTTAGATTATCTATTTTTTATTAGAAAGACGAGGAGTTAGCCAAAAGAAAGAAAGAAATAAATACAATTTTTTTTTTTGCTGTCTACATTTAGAGGGCTGGACAGAATAAAATTGTTAATTATACAGTATTATAGGGGTGTTTTTTTTTAAGAAACCAAACAGTGAATTAAAAAACTTTTAGAAAAAAATATTTGGCTAATAAGTTTTATTTAGTCAAAAATTCAAATAATTATAAAATATCAGTAATATATACCATCTATTGCAATAGTATTGAGAATAAATCCCGGCAGTTAGGCAGCCCAAATGGTGCACGTTCACTAATATATTAAAAAGATAAATTTTTATAGTAATAAAGGCCGATCGCCCTATTGTCTGCTTTGAAAAAGATATTTCTTAGACAGACCAGCTGCCACTTGGGCTGCCTAACTCCCGGGCTTTATTCTCAATACTATTGCAATAGATGGTACATACAGTCGACTCTCGATAATTGGAAACTCGGCAATTCGAATTTTTCGATAATTTGCACTCTTTAGCTGTAAACTTCGGTAAAACGAAAAAATGCTGTGTATTTATATATACGCTCGATAACTCGAAATGATTTTCGTAACAAGAGGGGGAGAGAACCTTATATAATTCAAACTAGGCCACTTACCCTTTCTATAATTCGAATTTTTCCTAGCAATATTTACTCCTCATTTTCTGCTAATGATCCCAGGCAAAAGTACGTCTACCTTATTGTATCCGAAGAAAAAAAAAATTATCGCAGCAGTGGAAAGTGGTTCAAAAAAGTAAAAAAAAATTACCTCTGGGCATTGGACCACTCTTTCTAAAACTATATTTAGATTCAATGTAGCTTTTATGGTCAAGTAGCTAGGCGTTACATAAATAGGGCTATTTTTCGATATTTTTTTGCCTAAAAAATGAGATTTTTCGAGAAAAAAAACTAATTTTCGAGTTAATTACTCGGGATTTTTTTATTTATTCTATTAGAGGATTTGTTTCTGCACCAAATGACATCTTATTTAGTCTGATCGGATTAGCCGTTCGGAATCTACAGGGGTTTAAACTTTCAAATTAGAATTTACCGCAGCGCGGTAAAATAAAATGATAGGAAAAAAATAAATGGTGAAATCTTTAGCTAATGACTTGATTGTATCTTGACTATGAAAATAGCAAAAAAATTTTAACAACAAAAAACTCATTTATCATCATATTGTTACATTAAATAGAATACGTAGTAGGACCTAACAACAACTATGTATACCAAAGGAGACTTAACTCTCTCCCACTAGAATAGTTCACTGAGGATGGGCGAATAAATTTTGCCCGAAACGTCTGGACATTCAAAGGGAATCGAGAGCGTTTTTATTTCTTGGCTGCCTGCATTTATATCCTTCCTCAATACATTTCCAGCCATTAAACATTATTATTATTTTAAAATAAGATTATTTGAAAATTTAGCGAAAATAAATATAAATTAGGACATTTTTATCTTGGTTTTATATTTCAATTTAATTATTTATTAAAATTATATGGATTTGTTTTATTTATTGGTTAGAAATTTATATGATATTTTATGTCAAATGTAGCGCGAAGTAGCGTGCAGTGGACGACCCTTGTAGCGTGTTGTCGCGTCTCTTGTTGTCGCCCTTGTAGCGGTAGCGTCCAGTGGACGACCAGGCTTATTTTAAAGGGGTTTTCTCTCAAGTTAGACAACCAGAGTGCTTAGAAAATAAATAAACTTTTTTAATATTTCTATCGAAATACTATTTTTTGAGACAACAATTA
This sequence comes from Euborellia annulipes, assembly GCA_023213315.1. Taxonomy (NCBI): domain Eukaryota; kingdom Metazoa; phylum Arthropoda; class Insecta; order Dermaptera; family Anisolabididae; genus Euborellia; species Euborellia annulipes. The sequence goes on along the minus strand of JAKCPI010000477.1, from coordinate 9,172 downwards.
CGGCAGCTGAGCGCTCTGGTTATCTAACTTAACGTCTCTATTCTCTAGGGGTGGCGGTTAATATTGAAACTGATACATGAATAAAAATTAATTTTATTAGGAATTATTAGAAAGATAATCAGGAGAGAGATGAAGATGATTCAATCTTTTAAACAATATGTAACTAATATGAGAATGTGGTATATGGGCAGCCAAGGCGAAAAATAAAACAAAAAACTATTTTTATTTTTCGACGTTTCGAGTGCCGATCGCACTCTTCAACAGGACAAAAATGATGTCAAATTGTCACGTTAGTTGACATGGCAGTGTATCAATGATTTTACCAATTTTTATTCTCTTGAAAAATTCTCTTTACTGTTTCGAGGTCGATATTTTATTTTCGCCTTGGCTGCCCAAATACCACATTCTCATATCATAATATCCAGCCATCAAGACCTAATATCCAGCCATCAAGAAACAACTAGTTAATATGTAACTAATTTTCTTTGAATAAACATTTTTTCGTCATGGAACGCATTATCGTATTTTACATTAATTTATATGAGAAAAATTGTTTCGCATAACGAGTGTTTTGCTTTAAGAATTTGACACTGGGACGAATTATGTGAGGCTCCAACTGTATAACATTTTTCAGTCTTTTTTTTTAATAGATCCTATAAGTCGCCGATTTAATTATTTTACGAGTTATCGTTAATTAAAGTAATCCATTATAGACTGCAAAAGACATAAATAAATATTGTAATAATAGAATCATATTTAATATTCAAACATCAAACAAAATCAGTAAAGCTATTGTATTTTGGGGAAGTTACAAAATCCTTAAAGTGCTTAAGTAAATTAGTATTAGTTTATCTGAAAGCTATCTCATATCTCCTCCATTCATTCCGCTTTCAAATAAAATACAAGAAGATGTTATTTGATTAAAATGAAATATCAATAATTTCTCTCTCTAACCATTGATTTATCAATTAATTAATGTTAATCAAATTCCAATCATTTGATATTTATTTAGTGTAATTTTTGTCCTAGATAATATTAAATTAATATAAATTATAATTACCCTCACTTGAATATTTATTTACTCTCGTTAGTTAAATCAAAATTATTTTTAAATAAATATTTAAAAAAATAAAATGTATGAAATTAATCATAATTTAATCCACATCCTTTGCCTTTTCGTATTTTGGGGTCGTCATTTGTAAAATTAGATGTGACAGAAAAAAATAATAAGCTTTCCGTCTTGGTTAATGGGATGAGCAAGCAAAAAGAAATTTAAGAAAATATGTCTTAGCTTGAGTAACCCGTGTTTGCCATCCAAGTACTCTCCAGTTGAGAGGAAAATTTAATATTTTCATTTAAAAAATATATAAGTGAAGTTTAAAAGAACATCTCCAGCTATCTCTAGTCGAGGATACTGTGGCATGGATAGGCTAGGGATTCCGGGGGAGGGTATAAGCAGCTAAGCTTATAATCCTGAGTTGAAGACAACTCGAGTTCGAATCCACCTCATGGCAAAAAATTATCCAACTCTTTTTGAGATGCCTCCTCCTGAGGAAGAAAACGGGAACCCACCTTAGTATTATTCCCATGAAAGTTACTCCTCAGAGCAACCACAACGTGTCAGTTCTGACACGAATGACTGAAGAGATATAAGCTATTGATGAGTCACTTAGCCGGTTGGATAAAGTAGTTAAGCTTATAATCCTGAATTAAAGAGAACTCGAATTAAAAACCACCTCCTGGCAAAAATCCAATCCTATTTGAGATAAGGAAACGGGAACTCACCTCAGTAATTTCCCATGAAGTTACTCCTCAGAGTAACCACAATGTGTCAGTTATTTTTTATTGACTGAAGAGAGATAAGGCTTTAAGGAGTGAAGATGGTCCAAAGCTGGAAGTATTTCTAAGGCTGAGTCAAAAAAAATATCAAGACATTATTTCTTTTATTGTGCAGGCTGACGTTTCGGCCATTGGTATAGGCCATCTTCTTCAGAACCGGAGGCGAGAATAAATGAAAATTAAAAATTTCAGCGACACACAGTTGTATGAACGGGGAGCTCATAAGGACAACGAAAGAATGAAGATGGCCTAGACCAGTGGCTGAAACGTCAGCCTGGAACGGCACAATAAAAGAAATAATTTTGGCTGCAAATGTCTTGCAAATTTTTTTGCCTCCGCCTTAAAAAAAAAAACATTTTGGAGTTTTTTGAGAGGATTGCCATTGGATTTAATCCCTTGCCCCTGGACCTGACCTGTATCCGAGGTATCGTAAACATTATTTGTTGAAAAGATGGGTACTCTATCAAACGCTGCGATCCGATATCATTTATCTCAACTATCATGTAAAATCGGGAGATCAACTAAAAAGTTCCACTTCCTGTTGGCTTTGATTTGTTCTTGAGATATTTTTGTTCACTTCCAAACAGGTCCCTTGGTCTTTTTAGAAGAAAATAAAAGTACAAAATAATTTCCCCCTTCTCCTTCCCCTGTTTCCTGAATTCAAAATCTATTTAAGACTTTTGTCTTAAATATTTTTGAATGAACACAAAACTCCTTTACTTCAAATATTATCAATGAATATTATTATTTAATTCATAAGTTTATCAATTTGAACTTGACACTATACCGATTATATTTTGATGGGTCAACTGATTAATTCAATACAAATCAATTGTAATTGTGATATAAAGATAATGTTAAAAAAAATTATTTATAGTTAAATTATTATTTATTTATTTTGAAAAAAAGACAATGATAACTTCATTAAAATAGATTTTCTTCATAGTGAGCAGATAGAATAAAATTGAAATTAAAATGGTCTCAATTTCATTAGTTATTTTTTTCTCATCCATGACTTGATGGGACTGATCGTGTGATGTCTTTCACATTCAGTAATGAAAGTTGTGTGATGTGCTGTTACACCAGATTTTTTTGTGAAGAGATATAGTTTACAATTGTATATTAAATATCAAATAATAACCATGTGAGTTGGCATCTTCTACAACGGTGCGCACAAATAATGACTTTTATCATAGTAATGTATTTATATTTTGATATAATCAAAAACCATCTTCTATCTTTTTTAGGATCTCTAGGGTACAAGAGCCAAGTGGGCTTCAAATAATTTTAGGCAGAAATATATAAGATATATTATAAAGATTTGAAAAATTATAGATTTATGAATTTTAATCAAAAGGTTTAAGCAAATTTTGAGAGAATCGAAAAAACTAAAAAGAAAATAGTTAAAATACTACTACTCTTTCTACGAGGCAGCATCTTTATTAATACCTTCTCATAGGCAGATTTTACTCTTGAAAATAAATCAGTTAAAAATTCCTTTCTACCAAAAGCTAAAATATTTTTTTTAATAGAGTCTTTCAATTGCCATAGATTAAATGAGGAATAATTAAGGACAAAATAAATCAGAGAAGTAAAAAATATGTCAATGAAGAGATTAAAAATTTGATACCTGGACAGAAAAAAATAATGTAAAAAGCAACATGATAAAATTAAGATATTCTGAAGAAAAGTGAATTGAAGTGGTATTCTGGATTTAAATAAATTGAGACAAGTGTTTTTGAATTTTACTATTTTTTTTAGATTAGACATAATTTAAATCAAATAAAAAAAAAAAAAAACAGTGATGAAGATAGGGGCAGCCTGGTGGATTTATTCACCCTTCTCAAAAAAAATACAGCATTTTATTATACTGTAGTTTTATCTTTGACATTTATGCTTTAATTAAAATGCAAAAATTAATAAAAAATTTAATATTAAGTCAATAAAAAATTATCTCTCAAATAATTATCATAACCGTGTATTGTGATATTAGTTTCAAAAAAATTTTTTTTTTTTAGAAAGAGGCTTAATTAATCTATCTTTCCTGTAGAAGAGAGTACTGTCAATTAAATCTATCACCCTTTATAAATAAATAGAATAAAATAAACTCACCTAAACCATTTTGTATATAAAAAAGTACCTAAACAAGTTTTTGAAAACAAAGAAAAACACAAAGAACACAGAGTTAGTAGGTTGCAACCGCAAATGGATTTTAGCTTCTGGCTTAGAATTGCATGCTGAGGGATTGCATCATCTAGCGGAAGATGAAAACGAGAGAAGGGGTTGCCGAAGGAGCCTTAGGCTCTCTTGAAACTCTCTTCTCTCTTCTTTTTATTTAAATTGCCTCCCAAGTTGTCAAGAATTTCTTAGAGGTACGTATCAATAAAACATCTCAAAAGGAATATTAATACCCGAGGAAATTACTACATTATTTTGAATCTTCATATAAATGAAATGAATTTTAGGAAATAAATATGTATTATTATTTACTTTAGTTGGAAAGGTTTCAAAATATTGTGATCTATTTTTACATTCTCTTATCTTATATAAATTTGTTAATATAAAAAGCACACAACACAACTTTGGATTACCGAAGGTAAGAGAAAGTTGTGTGCTGAGAGACCAATAACACCAGATTTTTTGTGAGAGATATATTTAGTTTCCACCTGTATACATGTATTAAAATTAAAGATGTAATTTTTTTTTAACCCTTTTCGGCTATAGAAGCCATTTAGGGGTTTTATCTGTATTTTCATAATTTTTAAATACAAGTATCAATGGCAACCAGGGGTCACCAATCCCGAGCTTTCGCCGCGTCTGGCATCACTTAACCGCAACCATTGTGGTGACTGTTTCTCTTCTCCGTTGCCAGGCGCCAGCAAGTGCATCAGTAAAGTAGACTACTAGTACTCTTTGGTCAATTTTGTTCAAAAGCTTCGTGTCCCGTGCCAGGGTCAACAACCTAGCTCTTTTCGCTCTTGATCTATTTTGTTCACAGAAACACAGACATACAGAGAGACCATGTTGCGAAAACCACTATATTCCCAAGTAAAAATGATTAAAAATGATCGAAGGATGCACACGCCCGCAGCAGGTCTGCATAGTGAACCTTGAGGGACACACAGGGATATACACGTCCACACCAGGGACACAGACATTAGATCGAAAAAGACCAGAAGAAAAATGTGTGTTCCTGGTGCGTGTGTGTATATCCCTGTGTCCCTCAAGGTTCACTATGCAGACCTGCTGCGGGCGTGTGCATCCTTCGATGATTTTTAATCATTTTTACTAGGGTTGGATTCAGGGGTCCTCAAAACGTATATATCCATCAAAATCTCGACATCGAATTTTTGACATGAATCCAATACTTTCTCTCTATTGGCAAGATGTAGGTCAAAAAATCTAATAAAATGGAACACAGTTGTAGTTTGTGGGTTAGACGAATAGTTAATCACAGGCAAAAAAGCCTTTTGATTCTCTCTCAACCCGTCACTTTTACCTCCTATGCCAAACGTCGCGGGTTCGGACCCAGGCAGTCCGATGATTTTATTTAAGCCATTTGGATACCAGATGGCTTAAATAGAAATGCCTGAACCCACAATTGATAATATATATTACAACGGTTATCGTCAAAGTCTTAAAGTTGCCGAAAAGACTGTGTGAATGTGTGTGTGAGTGTGAGTGTGAATGAGAAAAAAGTGTGAGTGTGAACCCGTCACTTAATGCAAATATTTCATCTTTTATATAGAGATCATCCTCATTTCAGGCATGAACGAGAATTTGATTTTGAAATCAATTAAAATCAAAAGTCGAATATAGTCAAAGTGTTCCCTAAGAATAGTTAGCAATCCTTTTTTTAATCATTCTTCAAATCGAATTATACAATACAAATAGGTAGACTACTCATGGAACACAGAATTTCAGTTTTCCTATATTTAGGGGAGAGAGGGGTAATGGCGCTCACTGGGTAATGGCGCTCACCCCTGTAACTCTGTCAAAATAAAACTTAGAAAATCGCCACGGAGCGTGAAATGCAAGGGGAGGGGGTCTCTAACAGGCAACAATGCAAAAGGACAGTCAGCTTGCGTCATATGACCGTGAAGTGAGTTTCTTCATTTGCGGCCGTACTGATCTAATTTTCGGTGTCGTGTTTTTTGTCGACAAGTCCAAAATTTTAATGCTTATTAAATTTTTAATTTTACTTTTCTGACAATAAAACTATTCTATTCTGTGATAATGTAATCAATTTTCAACAATTGCAAATGATTTTTTTTTATTTCAAATTAATTATAAAACTACCGTTTGGGGTAATACCGCTCATCTGAGCGCCATTATCCCTTAGAAAGTTTTTCAGACTGTGAAGATGAAGAGCAGCTTTGTGTCGATGACAGTGATGATGAATTGAATGTGGATGATGAAAATTATAACAAAAGTATTATTTGCGAAGAAATTGGAAAAATTAACGAGTTGTGGTATTGCTGCGCCATCTGTGGAATGTGGGCTCATGCTATGTGTTCAGTGTGGGATTCGCCAGATGGATATATCTGTGATTTAAGTGTCCAAAAATAAAATATTTTATTTCTAATTTGTGTTACCTCTATTAATAGTAATTATTTTATATTATAATTATAATAATTGAAGTTGATTTCACATCCAGACTTTACTCTATTTGTTATATTGAAAAAGGCTAATCTTACGTCCAAATGGGAATAATTGATGCTAATTTGTGATTGTAGACTTTACTTTTATTGTATAAGATTGATCTCATAAATATTTCTTTAATTAAAATGTATCTTACATGTTATATTCCAAAAAACATGTTTGAGCGTTATTACCCCATGCCCTGAGCGGCATTACCCAAAGCCAGGGGCAATGCCGCTCAAACATGTTTTTTTAATATTGGTTCACTACTACTAGTAGGTCAAAGATATATGCTTTTGGTGTTAAATTGTTGATTACTCGATAATTAAAGACTTTATTACCCATCTTAATTTGAATTTATAATAAATGATTTAAAAGATACACCATGTTTTCCTTAAGTGAGCGCCATTCCCCCTCTCTCCCCTAAATTTTAAATTTTTTAAAATTAAAAAAAAAAAAAAAACTGCACCTTGAGTATGGCTCATCTACCTCAACTCGTTTAAAGATGAATACAATATATAAAAACTTTTTAAAGAGGAATGTTTTTATTTTTTTCTTTTATCTTTGAATTAAATCTCCCGGCATTCTTCGATCCAAAGTCTTTTGCAATTACTCATATAACGAAATCATCTACTAGATTTTATTTATAAACTAATTTAGTAATAAAATTATCTTATTTGAGTAATTAATAAAAAACTTTATCATTTTTTTTTTTAAGTGATATACACTGTAAATGGAAATTTCCTTAAGCATTAAATAAAATGATTTTTTAACCAGAGTCCTTTCCACGTCAAATCAAAGCACTTTGAAATCTCACCATCTGAGATATCTATGAAATTAATAAGTAAAACACCATCTTTATCATAAAATTTTCTTATTTTTTTTTTTTTTTTCTTTATTTTTCTGGCCGTTAGCCTCCGCCATTCAGCCATCCAAAGAAAATTTTCTTATATTTGTACTTGACTTTGATAGCTATTTTGTTTATAATTTCGATAACAATTAACAGATGTTTACCAATTAATTATTTTTGGAAGACAAAAATTTAACGCAAATTAAATTCTCTATATGAACCCATTATACTCCCAAGATGAGACTTAGCCGAGTAAAAATGATTAAAAATGATAGAGGGATCCACGCCCGCAGCTAGTCTGCATAGTGAACCTCTAGGGGCACACAGGGATACCCACGCCCGCACCAGGGACACATACAGTAGATCGAAAGTGACCAGAAGAAAAATGTATATCCCTGGTGCGGGCGTGTATATCTCTGTGGTTAACTATGCAGACTGGCTGCGGAGGTGTGCATCCCTCGATCATTTTTAATCATTTTTACTTGGGTATTTTAGCTTTTAATCTTTAAACAAGGATTATTTTTTATTTTTTTCTAAAATTTTAAAGTGGGGCATTTTGAGAAAAATTTAATTAAATTTTTAATTTTGAAATTAAAAAAAAAAAAAAATTTTTTGTATTGTGTTGTATATTATTGAAAAGGGCATCCAAAAAGCTGTAAAATGAAACCGCATTCCTCTTTCTCCCTTCTGAGTGATTCTATAGCAATTTAAATACAATAGATGTAATTGGAAGAGAAGTTGCTGTTGATGTTATGGAATGGAAAAGAATAAGTACAGGTGCAGCAAATGAAGAGAGCCTTTGGATGCCAAATGCCGAAAAGGAGACGTTTCGGACAAAATTTATTTGTCCATCTTCAGTCCTCGTTGGCTTATAAATTAATTAGGCACAAAGTTGTCATTGTTGTTTTGGCACGAATTTGTGCGCATGTATATTTTTATAAAAATAGGCGAGTGTCAATGTTTCGTGAGTGTCTATAAGATAATAATAGATGTAGATATTTTTGGTCGCTCAGGGACCCACATCTTGTGGGTACGTGGATGGCGACCATGAGCTACCCGAGCTGGGACAGGCATTCCTTCGTTGTATGTCTGTCTCTTACTTCCTCTTTTCAACAGGCGTCAGACCGTGCGATGGGCCAGCCTGTCTTATTTCTTCCGGTCGTTAAAACGTGTGATAGGGTTGGAGGGTAAAAGTAGGTCCGCCGACCCCGCATCGCGGGAATAAGGCGAGAACAGAAGAAGATGTAGATATTTTTGGCATTTTTTTGACAAGTTTAACATGGCGAGGATTAAAGGGTGTTGATTTAACTTGGAACGAATAATATGTAAAAAGATTTTCCCTTTATTATTATACTGGCAATGTGAGTATAATCTGTAGTGTGGGAAAGTAAAATATATTAAATAATACATTAAATTCAAACTATGAAATTAAGAAAAAAAGTGGTCGTAAGTAATTTTGATAATTTATGTTAATTCTAAAATAATCATTTAAAATGAATAATTACGTTAATTCAAATCTCACTTGAAGCACTTAAGAAATCAATTATTCTTAGCTGCTAAGCTTTAAGCAAAGAGGGCAGCCAGGTGTTTATTTTTCCACGGTAAAGCTTTTGGCTTTTTCTCCCCTCGCCAAAAGCTTATTTATTTACCGTAGTATTTTCTCTTATTCACCTAATAAATAATATTAAGAGCCTTCGGCGAACCTTGCGCTAGCCAGGGGCTTCGCCCCTGGACCCCCAAGCTCGCCTACCGGCGAGCTTTGCTCGCCTTCGGCGAGCAATTGCCCGCCTTCGGCGGGCAAATTTGGTACATGCGAGCATGTTTCTTGGACGGCCATCGTTG
>JAKCPI010000476.1:0-19766 GCA_023213315.1 Euborellia annulipes | reverse complement strand
TCTTAATAAATTTTATTATATATTTTATTAATTCGAGCTATATTAATCATGTATTTTGGTTTCGATCCTCTATGGGATCACATCACCTGAAAATAATGCAATCCATATATTTTTAAAATCAATTTTTCTTAGAACTATGTACTCAGTTCTAATGGTTTCATAATATACACTATATAAATAATATAACGGTTCGACTATTTAAAATTTACTTGAGTATTAATCAGTTTAAATATTTAAAAATATATAACGCCCAAATTAAAATTTTCCTCTCAGTATAACTTTTTCTTTTTTGACAACTAAATAATTAATTAAAGTAGTTCTCTAATTTACCCAAATTCGGGTTAGTAATTAATCTTCTTTAATACTATGTATTTAACAAATTTTTTTGTCAAATTTTAAAAATAATTTTTCATATTTACAAATTTTGGTTATAATACAGAATATAAATTTGTTTTTTACTTTTTGGGCACCTATACGGCTGACAAATATTCTTACATCTACAAGCAGAAAAAACACTACTCATATATCAAAATTACAAAAGCAAACACAAAATACTGGCAAACACACATTATATTCTCACCGTATACACTCGTATCGCAGACTGATGACAATGGTGAACTAACACCAAAAGTAGAATGCATAAAAACAACAATCATCGCATACAAAATACTTTTTTCCGGCTTGTAAAACTTGATTTTTTATAATATTTGTTTACTGTGTTACGGTTAAATTATCTGATTGCGCTTAGTGAAATTAACTGGGGGGGGGGGGGGAATGAAAACAGATTCTGTGAATTTTCTCTTTCAAGTATCTTCCTCCTCAAAATCACAGCATCTTCAAACGAGAAAACATCCTTATCAAGGGATCGCATAAAGTTAGAGAGTTGTGTTGTCCTACTTTTAAACTACGCTCTTTTCTTGTGACGTGTTTTAAAATTTTAAATTTTCTCCAAATCATAAATTTTTCTTTATTTTTCTCTCCCAACACGTGTAACGGCACCGCATAAATAATGCTCCTTTCGTTTCGAAATTTATCTACATGGCACTTTTTGTTATTAAAAATATTTACTAAAGGCTTTTGTAACCTGTATGCAAATAAAATACAATTCTTTTAGAAGATTTTTGATCTTCTGCTCGGGGTGTCTGAAATTTTGATGCTATTTATAAAGTCTCCCATCATATTATAATTCTTCATCCATTTTCAATCCTTCTCCAACATTTCGAACCCTATTACGCTGGCATTGATTAATTACATTATGAGATCAACTGGCTTTTGGGTACTCATTCTTTCTTTCTTTAGTTACAATATTTCCTGTATTTTCCTTTCTATATTTTGGATGAGTTAATCTATCAGATCTCTAATTTTCATTTTTTCTCAGAATATTAATTTTTATCTTCCCTGTGGATGCTGCGACGTGCACTTTGGTGGGGGGAAACTGAGGTTTTGTATATAAATTCAGTTGTTAAAAATCACTCGCTCCTGTTAATGTATGAAAGTTGTTTTATTATCAGACTCTTGTTTCGCTCGTAAATTTCAAGGATCATTATGATATTCATTCAATTTACTCTAGTAATGGTTGTGTTTCATAACTTTTTTTTACAATTCAAAGGTCATCCACATAGATCATTTCTGTTTTTATTTGCTAAAATTGTTATATATGTCATCCATTACCAGATCTGTTAAAATGGGTGATAAACTGCCGCCTATAGACACCTTCTTTTTTTGTTTAAACAGGTCTTTTTGGTAGGGAGGATATTAGTTGCTTGTGATTATATGTCCAGTGATCTAAAATATCATTTCCGATTAAGTTGGTATACAATAATGCTCCATTTATTTTTAATGATACCACCACATCTATATAAGCACGCAGTTAAATAAATTAATCATATCAGCCGAAATCATAATTATCATCATCCATTTTATCTTCTTTCATCTTATCCAGACATTCCATGTATTTTAATTTACGCTCAAATGTATCAGTTAGTTGTATTTACTCAAGTTAGAACTGGGTGTATATTGTAATCTATTCTCTTTACTCTGATCGGATTTGATAAACTCCAATTTTTGTGCGTCTTAACCCATAAAACGTCCATAGGTAGAAGAAGTTCAACCTAGGCCATTGCCTTCTTTTTGTAATCATTTCATACATTTTTTCACCAATTTATTAATATTTTTTTTCCATATTATTTTTAATTTTTCTGACAATTATTGCAATTTTTTTAGGTAGATTTTGGAAATAATAACTGAATTTCCTTTTATTCGAATGCAAAAATACTAGTTCAGTCACTTATTTGTTGTCTTTTAAACCTAAAAATACTATTAATATCACTTTGACTCATTGTCCTTTACTTTGTTATAGTTATTTTCATCTTTGTTTTATTCATAAAAATTTTAGTTTTTAGTTCAATTATTGTCGTCAGTCTGCTATTCTTATTCACCGTATACACTCGTATAAGAATAGCAGACTGACGACAATGGGTGAACTAACTCCCAAAAGCAAAATTTTATGAATAAAAACAAAGATGAAAATAACTATAACAAAGTAAGGGACAATCTAGTCAAAAGTGATATTAATAGTATTTTTAGGTTTAAAAGACAGCATAGTGATGAACTTGTATTTTTGCATTCAGATAAAGGAAATTCAGTTGTTGTATTTCCAAAATCTACCTACATAAAAAAAATCAATGAACAATTGTCAGGGGAAGTTTTTGAAAAATTAAAGAAGAATCCAGTAGCAACTATGGAAAGAAATATTAATAAATTGGTGAAAGAAATGTATGAAGGGGATATGATTACAAAAGAAACAATGGCTAAGGTTTTGTCGAACAATACTACCTATGGACAATTTTATGGGACAGTCAAGACGCACAAGGAGGGTTATCCGATCAGAGGAATAGTTACAAGCTATGATACACCCAATTCTAACTTGAGTAAATTTTTAGCAGATATATTGAAGCATCTTGTTACATTTGAGCATAGAATTAAGAACTCTATGGAATGTCTGGATAGATTGAAGAAGATAAAAATGGATGATGATGAAATTATGATTTCGGCTGATGTGATTAATTTATTTAACTGCGTGCCTGTAGATGTGGTGAGAAACATCATTAAAAATAAATGGAGGCATTTGGCCAATTATACCAGCTTGTCGGAAGATATATTTTTTAGATCACTGGACATATGTCTAAGTAGCAATATCTTCAGATTCCAAAAAGACCTGTTTAAACAAAAAAGAGGTGTCCCCATAGGCGGCAGTTTATCACCCATTTTAGCAGATCTGGTAATGGATGACATATATAAAACAATTTTAGCGCAAATAAAACCAAAGGAAATAATGATCTATGTGGATGACAGCTTTATAATTGTAAAAAAAGTTATGGTACAACCATTACTAAGTAAATTGAATGAATATCATAATGATCTGAAATTTACGAGCGAAACAGAGTCTGATAATAAAATCAACTTTTTAGATATCTCCATTAACAGGGGAGAAGATGGTTTTTTAACAACTAATTTATATACAAAACCTCAAAAATCGTTCAGGACTATAAATTATCAGTCGCAGCATCCACAGGGACAAAAAATTAATATTCTGAAAAATGAAATTAAGAGATCTGATAGATTATCTCATCCAAAATATAGAAAGGAAAATACAGAAAATATTGTAACTAAGTTTGCCAGGAATGGGTACCCAAAGCAGTTGATCTCATATGTAATTAATCAATGCCAGCGTGATAGGGTTCGGGGAAATGTGGGAGATGAAAATGGACAGAAAAAAGGATATAATTATGATAGGAGATTAGATCAGAACTTTTATATAAGTGGTTCCATCCCCTATGTTCCGGGCCTTAGTGAAGGGATCAAAAATCTTCTAAAAAAGAATAATATCAATATTGCATACAGTTTACAGAAGCCACTAGTAAATATTTTTAATAACAAAAGTGTATGTGATAAATTTGAAACGAAGAACATTATTTATGCGGTGCCGTGTAAGACGTGTTGGGAGAAGGAAAATAAAAGAAGAATTTATGTTGGAGAGACAAAAAGGTTTCTAAAAACACGTCTAAGAGAGCATGGTTTGTCAGTCTCCAAAGTAGAACCAACTACAGCTCTTAACTTCCATGCGATCACCGATAAACATGTTTTCTCGTTTGAAGATGCTGTGATTTTGAGGAGGGAGAGAGATCAACAGAAGAGAAAATTCACAGAATCTGTTTTCATCAATGTATATTCGGATGAGGCAGTTAATTTCAAAACACAATCAGAAACAACAGCCAACACATATGCTGATATTATATCCAAAATAAAAGGGAAGTTTTACAAGCCGGAAAAATTATTTTTTGTATGCGATGATTGATGTTTTGTAAGCAATTTCTACTTTTGGGAGTTAGTTCACCCATTGTCGTCAGTCTGCTATTCTTATACGAGTGTATACGGTGAATATATGTGTGTTTGCCAGTATTTTTTGTGTTTGCTTTTGTAATTTTGCAATTTTGTGACTCGGGTGTTATTGAGTAGTGTTTTTCTGTATAGATGTAAGAATATTTGTCAGCCGTATAGGTTGCTTAAAAAAGTAAAAACAAAAGAGAGAGAGAAAATTTATATTCTGTAATAAAAATTTATAACCAAAAATTTGTAAATATAGAAAAATTATTTTTTAAAATTTGACAAAAAGGTGTGTAATACATAGTATTAAAGAGAGATTGAGCCACCTGTGAAAGCTTGCCAATTTGTAGACAAATTAGAGAACTACTTTAATTAATTATTTTTAGTTGTCAAAAAGAAAAAGAAAAAAATTATACTGGGAAGAGAATTTTTAATTTGAACGTTATACTGTTTTTTTTAAATATTTAAACTGATTAACGCCTCAAACATATATGGTAATTTGTAAATTTTTAAATGAATCAGACGAATTATATTATTTATATAGTGAGTTATATTATGAAACCATTAGGAGCTGAGGTACGTAGTTCTAAGAAAATTGATTTTAAGAAATGTATGGATGTTATTTGTTGCATATGTTATTTTCAGGCCTTGATGATGATCACATAGAGGATCGAAACCAAAAATGTACATGGTTGGCCATAATTAAGTCTCCGAATTAATAAAATATATAATAAAATTTATTAAGAATTTTATTTTCCTAAGAGCAATTCATCCTGGCTCTATCAGACAAGTAACCACTTGAAGATTAAACATATGATTAGCTTGTCCAGTTTCATATAATTAAATACATATTGTTTATAAATATTAATTTCAGAAAAATGAGAAAATCAGAAACAAAATATTAATTTTCATGATTTTTGATTAATTAATAGCAATTTTATATATAGGCTACTATATATAAATATTAATAACGATCTGTCACTCTATAACAGTGTTTTTCAATCTCTGGGTCGGGACCCCTAGGGGGTGGCGAAGCCCTACACGGAGGGTAGGCGGCAAAAGGAAAAAGGCAAAGTTCTACACGATAATAAAAACATAATTTCATGGAGAAGGGAAATACTGTAGGTACCAAAATAGAGAAAATCATATAACTTACTTAGTCTTTTGATTTACAATCTTTTTGTCGGTCATGAACCAAGAGAATCGCCAGAATTTTTCAACCTGTAAATTCAAAAAGATTGAAAAACACAGCTCTACTAATATAAGACTGGAAAATTTCGTTTCAAAATTCCAACGGGAAGTTGGTCAGAGCGTGACAGACGGATGGACCGACAGGCCCTCCTCTAATATAATATAGATCATCCTCGAAAATATAGTTCATATTGTTCATGTTTTTTATAAGAAAAATCGAAATCGAATCCAAAAAATGTATTATTATTAGTTAATTAATATTATATTATCAATATTGTTTTTTAGCTTAAGTCATTGCTAAGCCCCCGAAATCGAGGGCTTAAATATTTGGGGGTTAAGTATGAAATTTAACAAACTTTCATTGTCATCCGTTGCTAACCACGTTCGTTGCTAAGATAACACGTTCTCTGATTGAAAATAAAATCATGTTTCAAGACCCAAATGGCGTGAATAAAGATGCCAGGACCCCCAATATATATTTATTAATAAATAACAGTATCGTTTAAGTCTTATAATATTAAATCACAAATAAATCAGCAGAATATCACTAAAATTTACAACGTTGCCATGTTGCTGATACTTTATTTTAAGTTATACTTAAATTGTGCGGTGCGATTGGGCATAAATGGCCTTGGAAGACAACAAAGGCCTTAAAACGCATAAAAAAGTAACAATACCGAAAACTATTCAACGGATCTTTGATAAAAAATTTTCAAAAAAGTATTACAAATTATAATTAAATTATAGCCTAATTAAATAAACAATGTTTTTCTTTTTATTTTATTTATTCAAAATTAACTTAATCAGGTATTCCTTTTGATTAAGTTTCCTAACTTTCTTCAAGTATGTGCCCTCTCTATTTACCAAAAGTGTTGTTAAAGTTACCTATAAAGTTTATTTAAAAAAAAAAGGCTAGTCAGACCCAAGGGCGGATCCAGGGGTGTTTCTCGAGGGGGGGGGGGGTAATCTGGTGTGACTCGTCGCACAGCACACTATTTTTTCTTAATTTCAGTAATTTAAAGGCGAATTCTGTACTTGTTTGCCAGAATATAAATACAAATCAAATTTTTAAGTATTAATTTTTAAAATTTTACGTTAAAAATAAATTTTTTTGCGAAAAAAAGGTTTTTTTTTTTTTTTAAATCTCGGGGGGGGGGGGGGTAATTACCCCCTTTACCCCCCCCCCTTGTACCGGCCTTGGTCAGACCAACCAGAAATGATGCTAATATTCGCCATATTCTCTATAATTAATTTAATTAGCTTATATCCTTTTAAAATCTTTAAAATAGAGCAAGGACCACTTATGTCGGCAGACAATAAAAAAGGTGAATTAAAAGAAATGAAATTAAAGATGAACAGAAAAAGTTAAAATGGAGAATTTCTAATAAGGGCAATTTAAAAAAGAAAAGCAGCTATGCGAGATTCCCTACCCGACTTTCACAATTAAGAATCCTACTTATGCTGAAAAGATATATACCTGGTAATCGTCACCAGTAAAAATTAACACTTCCTTGTTACTAAATACTACTACTAGAAGAGTGAAGTTTTAGCAAAGATTATAGGATGCAAGAAAAGGAAAGGTCAAATCAACTGGACTACATTAAAATCAATTAAAATTAATAAATATAGACTATAACCCTAAATGTATTCAGTAGCCGAGGGGTAGAAAAAAAAAATTTATGAAATTTATTTTAGAATAATCGCTTACCACACTTATCCCAAAAGCAAATGAGTTAATAATATGTTAAATATTTCGATATGGATAGTAAAAATAATTAATCTGGTTGACTTACAAAATACGTGTATCGGTCGGACGATCCTTAATTATGCAAATGCTGTTTCTCTTACCTGCAACAAGAGAGAAGAGATTAATTAAAATTTGTTAATTAAAACAAAATACAAGGGTTGAGAGGCAAGGTTGAAAAAAAAAGAATTCAAAGATAAAATAATAACAAAATACTCAAAAGAATTTTTTATTCATTTTTTCATTTTACTTTTCAGATTATTATTCCTTTGTCAAAATGCAAAAAAAGGAATATACAATATTATCATGCTCTCTAATTTAATTAATTTTTTAGAAATTTTTTTTAAAGGTGTAATGTAAATTTGTTTTATATTTATTATAGTCTTTTTTACTTTCTCTTACCTATATGTTCATGTTAATATACATAAATATACGTAGAGAGAAAGTATTGGATTCATGTCAAAAATTCGACGTTGAGATTTCGATGGATTTTCACGTTTTGAGATCCCCTGAATCTAAAAAAGTGGTTTTCGCGACATGGTCTGCGTGTGGGTGTGTGTGTGTGTTCAATTTTAAGCATGAAAGAATTGAGCTAGGAGGTTGAAATTTTACATTTAAGTTAGGCACCTCCCTAGGACGTGAAAATAAGCTTTTAAACAAAATCGGCCAAAAACTACTAGTACAATTAAATATTTATTAATTCATATATCGGATATATGAATTAATAAATATTTAATTGTATAAATTTCGCGGCTCATATACGCGATATATATATATAATATCTTAAATATTATATATAATTTCTTATTTATTAACTACTAGTACTTTACTGATGTACTTTTTCAGTTTTTTTCGATTTTTTTCAAAATTCGCTCCAACGGTTTTGATTAAAATTCATAAATCAATTATTTTTTAGATGCTCTTTAAAATGTATATTCTCATTTTTCAATTGAAATCTTTTGAAGCACACTTTACTCCAGTGGCGTAGTGAGCTTAACGCGCGCCCGGGGCACAATACCTTTTAAGCGCCCCCCCCCCCCCCATTCGAAAACCATATAATATTATATGTAGAATATACAAAATTATTATGGGGGCGGTATAGCTCGCCGAAAATTTTCTCGCCCAAAGCAAAATCTCGCCTAAAACAAACTCGCCGAAAATCCGGAAAGTTCCAAAATAAAATATTTTTAAAAATCTGGTGTGACTGTCCCACCAGATTTTTTGTGTCGACATACGTATATATAGTTTTCGCCGATATATTAGAAGATGAAATGAAATTTATAAGCAGGGCTCGGGCCCTCGGGCTTGGTCTAGTGGCTAGAGTGCTGGCCTTCTAAACCAAGGGTCAGGGGTTCGGACCCCTGGCAGTCCGATGATTTTATCTAAGCCATTTGGATACCAAATGGCTTAAATAAGAATGCCTGGACCCAAAATATATATATTATTAATTAATATAACCGTTATCGTCAAAGTCTTATATGGCCTAAGTTGCCGAAACGACTGTGTTGCATGTGTGTGTGAGTGTGAGTAGGAATGAGAAAAAAGTGTGAGTGTTTTTTTTTTATTAAAAAAAAGTACTAATAAAACCTCAAATTATGCATTTAAAAAGGCCGAAATATAAATAAATAAATAAATAAATCTATTACGACCCGCTTCAAAAATCAAAAATATTCTGTGTGTGTATGTGTTCAATTTTAAGCATGAAGGAATTGAGCTAGGAAGATGAAATTTTATATTTAAGTTAGGCGCCGCCCTAGGGCGTAAAATAAGCTTTTAATTAAAATCGGCCAAAGAATTTCGATGTACTTTTTCAGTTTTTTTCGATTTTCTCAAAATTCGTTCCAAAGATTTTGATTAAAATTCAAAAATCAATTATTTTTTAGATGTTCCTTAAAATGTATATTCTCATTTTGCTTTTGAAATCTTATGAAGACCACTTAACCCTTTTAGTTCATAAGAAAGATTGAAGCCAGGAATATAAATAGATATTTTCCCATATTTATAAATTTCAAAACATCGTCTAATACAGTGGTTTCCAAACTTTATGTTACCACGCCTCCCTTAAAAATAATTAATCTTATGACGCCCCCCCCCCCATTTTTAAAATATTTTATTTATTCATATTTATATTAAAACTAGCAATCATTTGGAAAATTGGTTCTGGGGGCCAATATTCGCGCCTCTCCTTAGACTAGACCGCGTCTCCCTAGGGAGGTGAGCCTCACAGTTTGGAAAAAGCTGGTATAAGGGTATTTTATGGCTGGTGGAATTTGTATTAGGATTGCAAGTTAGAAGAAAACGCAACCAGAATTTTTTCTTTAAAAATAGTATATTTTAACAGCTTACTTTTCGGCCTTGGTCAAAGCCATCCTCGCATGACCACTAACAGCTCAGAGGATGGCTTTGACCAAAGCCGAAATGCCAGCTGTTAAAATATATTTTTAAAGAAAACATTCCGGTTGCGTTTTCTTCTAACTTTCATTCCTGAAGAAAAATATTTTTCTCAAATCTTATTTTCACCCCCTAGAGGGGTGTTTAATTTAAATATAAAATTTCAACCTCCTAGTTCAATTCCTTCATGCTTTAAATTGAACCCAAACAGACACACAGACAGACCATGTCGTGAAAACCACTTTTTTGGATTCAAGGGACCTCAAAACGTGTATATCCATCAAAATCTCGACATCGAATTTTTGACATGAATCCAATACTTTCTCTCTATATATATGTATATTAACTTATACATATGGGTAAGAGAAAGTAAAAATTCAAATCCGAATTGAGATTAGTTCTATATACAAAAAGATGCGATAACTCACCCCAGGAAAATTCTAAGTGGACTAATGAAAAAAATCCCTACAAAATTTTGCAAGGGATTCGATGGGTTCCTATGTTACCCAGTGTTATTATTATCTGTTTATGAGAGTTTCGAAATATTCAAAAATTAATTCCGCCCCAGTAATAAGAAATTTTAGAATGACATTAAAATGTTTCTATCCTACTATACTATTTGCTAAATATTGAATATAATTTAATTTTTTTTTTAACTCAAACGGAATGCACTTATTTTTTGGTAAAAGTATTAAAAAACATTAATATCTTTGTGCATTATAGGGGATGGGGCATTAACCCCCTGGTTAATGCCTTCATAGCCCCCCCCACCCCTTAAGGAAATGCGAGCCTTCACCGCGAAATAATTTGAATACATTTATAAATAATTATTTTAATTTTAATTTGAAATTATTTTATTTTAATTTTCAATCCTTAATCCACCCACCCCTGTGTAAAAGTATAATAAGGAAATTTGATTTACAAAAATATAGAATATGTGTGTGAGTGTTGAGTGTGAATGAGAAAAAAGTGTATTTAAAAAAAATAAAAAACTAATTTTGTTTTCAATGACACCTACACTCCCCCTCCCCCTTTCAACATCTTATAATCTCCCTCTACCCTTAGTGAAATACAAAATATTTAATTTCATATTCAAAAGAATCGTTTTTCGCAGTAAAATTATTTGTTTCTATCATTTTTTTTTTCAACGATAAAATGCATAATAATTACCTTTAATAAGACTCTCAAGAGGGTGTGTTGGCTGACGGTGAGGTTAGGTTGGGTTACACTATATCAATTATTCACTTTGATTCACTTTAAACACAAAAAAGATAGCAGCGCCTGCCAGCAGGCCACGCTCTCGACTGAACGAGATAAACTTGTCTCTTCTCTCTGTCTGTATAGGAATAAATAGATGAAAATAACAATTCCCTTTTTATTAAAAGTAAAAAAATACCTTTTGCTCTAATCTAACT
The DNA here is from genome assembly GCA_023213315.1 of Euborellia annulipes. Taxonomy (NCBI): domain Eukaryota; kingdom Metazoa; phylum Arthropoda; class Insecta; order Dermaptera; family Anisolabididae; genus Euborellia; species Euborellia annulipes. The sequence goes on along the minus strand of JAKCPI010000476.1, from coordinate 8,639 downwards.
ATATTTAGAGCTGTAAAAGAATGTCAACAAGTGATTTGGAATATTCCAAGGCCTTTCTTAAATAATCAACCCTTCATCTCATCCCTTAATATTATAAAATAATAATCAACGCTATTTTTTGAATGTTTAATATTTATTTGGCTTCGATTTAGCTAAAAAAAAATTTAAAAAACATTTTTTTCAATTTTTCAACTCCTAATCCATTTTTTACTTTCTCTTACCCATGTATATATGTAATATATATATAGAGAGAAAGTATTGCGATCATGTCAAAAATTCGATGTCGAGATTTTGATGGATATACATGTTTTGAGGTCCCCTGAGTCCAAAAAAGTGGGTCCCGCAAATTGGTCTGTGTGTGTGTGTATGTGTGTGTGTGTGTGTGTGTGTGTGTCTGTGTGTATGTGTGTGTGGACAGATTTTTAGCATGAAGGAGTTGAGCTAGCGGATTGAAATTTTATATTTAACTTAGGTACCTTTGAAGAATCTCAAAATAAGCTTTTGAACAAAATCGGCCAAAAAGTACTAGTACTTTACTGATGTACTTTTTCAGTTTTTTTCGATTTTCTCAAAATTCCCTCCAAGGATTTTTTTTTAAAATTCATAAATGAACTATTTTTTAGATGCTCTTTAAAATGTATATTCTCATTTTGCCGTTGAAATCTTCTGAAGACCACTTTACTCTTGTTCTTCATAGGAAAGATAGAACTGGTTGCCATGGTAACGGAATTTAAATCTTTTTCTTTTTATTAGATTAAAAATCAATTATTATTTAAATTCCCATTTTTTTTAAATTTATTTGTGTCTTTAATTGTTTCAAAGAAAACATATATGTCTCTCTCTCCACTTGCAAACATTATCGTCTCTCTCTACTCTTTTTAAATTCCCTTTCCACCTTATCTTCGCATAGGAACAATGTTAATTTCCTATAGGGATTTGTATGTTAATTTCGATTCAAAAGGGGGTCCCCTTTAGAACTTTTTAGGCATTTAAAATTTTTTTTCCAATTCTTATGAAATTTTGTATTTATTTACGATTCTATATTGTGTATAAAATGTCCAAATATGAGATTAAAATTTTGAAAAATAACCATAGTTTATTTGAAGCAGTCAACATTTAAAATCCAAGTTTGAAACTAAGGTGCTATCGGAAACTAAATATATCTCGACACAAAAAATCTGGTGTGACCAGCACAGTGCGCAACTTTCTCTTACCGAAGGGTAAGAGAAAGTTGTGTGCTGTGCGCCAGTCACACCAGATTTTTTTTTTTTTTTAACAACTCTCACATTAACACACATATTCACACAGTCTTTTCGGCAACTTAGGCCTTATAAGACTTTTTACGATAACCGTTATTAATAATATATATATTATTAATATTGTTTTTTTTATATTATTTTGATATATCGTCGTCGCCTGCAACACGTAGTGGCCTATCTCAATTTCTATCATTTTTCAGGAGAGCTTTTTATAGTTCGTGTTGTTATATTAAATGTATAGATACGCAAAACCAAAAATCCTAAATAATACGAAAAAAACATGGAAATACAGATTCGTCACTTTGTGATAATGTAAAGAACGCCAGGACACGGCCATACCCGTGTATCTCAATTTTTAATTTTTTTGAGATACGTCACTACGTGATGCAAGCGACGATATGTATATTTTGTAAAAATTTTAGCCCAATGGCAGTTGGCTAGACGGGCAGATGAAAAAAAAAAGATTATTTATATGTTGGGGTCCAGGCATTCTTATTTAAGCCATTTGAAATCCAATCGTAATAAATAAAATAATAACCATTTTTTTCTCTTGGGAGGGTTTGAAACATCCCTGAATCCGCCTTTGGGTTTTACACATAGGATAATTTTCTAGAATGAGTCTTACTTTAGGCCAGTGGTTTCCAAACTTTGTTACAACGCCTCCTTTAAAAATATTTAATCGTATGACGCCCCCTACCCCACACATTTAATAAAATAATACAAAAACAAAAATTTTTAATACTAAAAAATATAAATTTATATAAAAATATTTTTTTTATTTATTCATATTTTTTAATTAAGGAAAACCTCCATCCCAGAATCTTCTAAATTTAATTATTTTATTTATAAAACTAGCAATCATTTGGAAAATTGATCTTGGTGGCCAATATTCGCGCCTCCCCTTACTCCCCCCTCCCTGGGGAGGCGCGCCTCACAGTTTGGAAAACTCTGGTCTAATATATCGACGCTTTATATACGTATGACGACACAAAAAATCTGGTGTGACAAGTACAGAACAGTACCTTTGGTAAGAGAAAGTTTTCTGCTGTGCGACAGTCACACCAGATTTTTAAAAATATTTTATTTTGGAACTTTTCGGGTTTTCGGCCATTTTTTTTCGGCGATTTTTTTTTCGTCGAGATTTTGCTTTCGGCTAGAAAATTTTCGGTGCGCTTTTTTCGGCGACTTTTTTCGCCGACTTTTTTTCGGCGAGAATTATTATATTACACTGGCACTACATTTAAAATATATTTTCCAGAAATCAATTATAATAAAAATAAAAATTATCCAGCAATTTTTTTTTTGTTTTGCGGACCATTTGGCGCCCCTTTGTGAGCGGCGCCCGGGGCATCATGACCCCCCCTTGCCCCCCCTCTCACTACGCCACTGCTTTACTCATTTTCTTCATAGAAAAGATAAAAGAAATGGTTGCGATTGTAACAAAATATCGTATTTTCCCATGTTTATAAATTTTACATCTTGAATTCAAATGTGCCGTACTGTCGGAAACTAAATATTTTATAAATTTATTTATTATTTATGTTCTACAGTAATTGATGGCTTCTAGCGGGAATGCGAGTTCTAAATAACGGAATATCTCTTAAATAAAATTAAATCTGGCAAAAAATTACAGCCCCTTTTCATGATCAAAGATGGCCTCCCGTTTGTGTATATATATATATATATATCATATTGACCAAGGGCGGATCCAGAGATGTTTCTCGGGGGGGGGGGGGGGGTAATCTGGTGTGACTCGTCGCACAGCACACAATTTTTTCTTAATTTCGGTAATTTAAAGGCGCATTCTGTACTTGTTGGCCAGAATATAAATACAAATCAAATTTTTAAGTATTAATTTTTAAAATTTTACATAAAAAATAAATTTTTTTCGAAAAAAAGGTATTTTTTTCAAATCTCGGGGGGGGGAGTTAATTACCCCCTTTACCCTCTCCCACCCCTTTTAACCGCCCTTGATATTGACTGACTACCAAATTATTTTAAATAGGTTAGTCAAAATAGTATCAGTCTTTAAAAAATATATTAATAAATAAATGGATGAGATTTTAGAGTAAGGGAGAGAAGTTTATTTATTAATTTTTTTTTTAACGTTGAATTAAAAAGTTTGTTTTTGATTGACAAAATAATTATTTTGTATTTCAAAGGAAAAAACACTAATAATTATAAAATCTATATACATATAGGGTTGTTGTTGTTGTTGCGAATTCCATCCGAAGCAGGCAGACAGGCAGGAGATGACGTCACACACGCTGTCTGTTTGCAACTGACAGTTGCCCCGGTTTTGACAAGAGTTTAGTTTTTTGAGTGTGATGGATGAATGATGACAGATGTTGCCAATCCTAGTCACACTCTTCCCCAATTCCACTAATCCCATACACTCTTAATAAAAGTAATAAAAAAATCTGCATATCACATAACCAGACGTTGGAATATTTTTTCTCACGGAGGATGGGGGAGGTGCAATTAAAAGATTTTTTGAGGTTTTTTTACTTTCTCTTAGTATGTATTCGAATAATATATAGAGAGGAAGTATTGCGATCATGTCAAGGTTTCGATGGAAATACACGTTTTAAGGATCCGTGAGTCCAAAAAAGTGGGTCCGGTAAATTGGCCTGTCTGTGCGTCGGTGTGTGACAATTTTAAGCATGAAGGAAATGAGCTACGAGGTTGAAGTTTTATATTTAAGTTGATACTCTTCCGAAAAGTTAAAATAAGCTTTTGAAAAAAATCGGTCAAAAAGTACTAGTACTTTACTGATGTACTTTTTCAGTTTTTCGATTTTTTTAAAATTTGCTCCAACGATTCATTAATGATTTTTTTTTTTGTTTCTCACACTCAGGCATACAGAACTTTTTATTTTCAATGGAAGTTTCGTAGCTCAGCACCTTCTATGAAAAGCAAGTTGTCAAGTTTGGAACTAAGGTGCTATGGGAAACTATATATATCTTGCCACAAAAAATCTGGTGTGACAACTTTCGATTACCGAAGGCAAGAGAAAGTTGTGTGCTGTGCGTTAAGACACACCAGATTCCCTGGTATCTGAGACCTAGAGATAAAACTCTAATTTTATCTATTTAAAAATAGTTTTCAAAATCTCTATAGGTAAATTTTCTCAAGTTTATTAGTATAAAAAAAAAAATATTTTAGCCAACAAAACATTTCTCTCGATAAGAAATTTTGATTTTGTTCGTTTCTTTTATTAATAACAAGAAAACGGGGTGAGAGAGGGAAGATATCCCTTCGACTAGAAAAACTCTCCGAGGACGTTTATTATAAAAACTTTTAATTTTTTTCAAGGCAAAACCTTAATTCACTTTTAGCTTAAGAAAAAGAAAAAATAACACTCAAAGCATATACAAACGCTTTCTTTTTTTTTTTTTTTTACTCTAATGTAAATAAACATTCATTAATGATTTTTTTTTTTGTTCCTCACACTTAGGCACACAGACCTTTTTTTTAAGAGATTAAAAGACTATCGTCGTAATAATAACGTCAGAAGAAGAACTCTCATAAAAAATTATAGCCTAAACATCATTTAATAAAGAATGTTGAATAATGGTTAAATTATTGAAATAAACAAAATGCGTAATAATCATAAACGTGGAGTTTATTTTACACTTTATTTTCCTACGATTAATTTAATCTAATTTCTTTTTCTTTTTTCATTAAATATTCAAATATAATTCTCAGATAGAGATCTTCGATCCAGGAGGTTATTAAAACTGCCTTTTCATTTAACTCCGAAAAATTTCTTTGCGAATTGTATTTTTTTTTTTTTTATCTTTTATTTATTTATTTTTAATTTTGTATTAAAATAAGAATGGTAAACTCAATCATTAGACCAGGCGCTGGAGGTAGTTGAGTATGCAAAATCTGAGGACCGAATTCTGACAATGGATTTGGGCTAAGAATTGCTCCCAGAATAAGGATCCGGATCTTGCCGGGCCAATTTTTGGTCCAATTTTTTTTTACCCCCACTCCTCTTATCTCCATAGGAAATCAATGGAATGCATGCTAAGATGATGTGAAAACCTGCAATTATGGTCAAATTCGAGTACTTAAAACTTCAAACAATGAAAAAACTGTCTTGTCAGCAACTGAGGGGATCCTCTATAGTCCCCTGAGAAGTACTATCTTGCCACCAGTTGTGGTGGTCCCCTCTAACCCCTTCACCTCTTTTCTTTCTCTCTGTTATAAATTTAAATATACGGCCTAAACACCACGCCAAATTGTGGGGACCGGCAATTATGTTCATAATCCACTACCTGGTACCCCAATCAATGAAAAATACTATCTTGCCGCCAGCTGCGGTGGTCCCCTTTAACTCCTTCACCTCTTTTCTCTCCTTTATTATAAATTTAAATGTACTGTCTTAAAACCATGCCAAATTGTGGGCACCGGCAATTATGTTCATAATCCACTACCTGGTACCCCAATCAATGAAAAATACTATCTTGCCGCCAGCTGCGGTGGTCCCCTCTAACCCCTTCACCTCTTTTCTATCTCTCTGTTATAAATTTAAATATACGGCTTAAGCACCACGCCAAATTGTAGGAACCGGCAATTATGCTCATAATCTACTACCTGGTGTATTTATAATAAAGAGAGAGAAAAGAGGTGAAGGGGTTAGAGGGGTCCACCACAACTGGTGGCAAGATAGTATTTTTCATTAATTGAAGCACCAGGTAGTGGATTATGAACATAATTGCCGGTGCCCACAATTTGGCATGGTTTTATGGCAGTACATTTAAATTTATAATAAAGGGAGAGAAAAGAGGTGAAGGGGTTAAAGGGGACCACCGCAGCTGGCGGCAAGATAGTATTTTTCATTGATTGGGGTACCAGGTAGTGGATTATGAACATAATTGCCGGTCCCCACAATTTGGCGTGGTGTTTAGGCCGTATATTTAAATTTATAACAGAGAGAGAGAAAAGAGGTGAAGGGGTTAGAGGGGACCACCACAACTGGTGGCAAGATAGTACTTCTCAGGGGACTATAGAGGATCCCCTCAGTTGCTGACAAGACAGTTTTTTCATTGTTTGAAGTTTTAAGTACTCGAATTTGACCATAATTGCAGGTTTTCACATCATCTTAGCATGCATTCCATTGATTTCCTATGGAGATAAGAGGAGTGGGGGTAAAAAAAAAATTGGACCAAAAATTGGCCCGGCAAGATCCGGATCCTTATTCTGGGAGCAATTCTTAGCCCAAATCCATTGTCAGAATTCGGTCCTCAGATTTTGCATACTCAACTACCTCCAGCGCCCGCTCTACATTGGAAAGAACTGGTATGAAAAAAATAAATGTCTTTGAGAGAAAGAAACAAAATCAGGCTCTAATGAAGTGGGAAAAATTGAAACAAAAAGTGCGAGAGAAATTATATCAATGGAAATAATCACTGAGTATACTGAAACTCATGAAAATAGCGCAAGCTGGACAGAAAGAACACCACATCGCATTCCTCGACCTTGAAAAAGCGTTCGATAGGGTACCGCGTGAGCTTAACTGGTACAGCTTGCGAAAATCCAATGTCCCCGAGGATTATGTCCTCCAGATACAGAGCTTGTATGAGGGAACATCAAGAGAGTCAAATGTCCGGTCGGAGTCTCTGAGCCATTTCCCATTACGGTTGGTGTCCACCAAGGTCTCACTCACCGCTGCTCTTCATCGTCTGTATGGATGTCATTACTCGGGATCTTCAAAGACCCCAACCGTGGTGCCTCCTTTACTCGGATGATGTTGTGGTGTGTGAAGAAATACGGTCTGCGTATTAACCCAAGCAAGATCGAATACATGCAGTTCTTTCAACAAACTGCTGATCAAGTTATACTTGATCGCCAGGCGCTTCCTAAATGTAGCAGTTTTCGCTATCTTGGTTCGAGAGTCAGTGATGATGGGGAACTAACGGATGAGATTGGCGGGCGTATAAATGCCAGTTGGCTTAAATGGCAAGAATGCTCCGGAATCCTTCGCGACCGACGGATGCGGATTTATTTGAAGTCGGCAATCTACCGGACAGTCGTGAGGTCGGTTGCTCTGTATTCGACCGAGACACGGGCCTCCACGAAGAGAAGCGAATCGGCACTGAATGTGATGGAGTTACGTATGGCCAGGTGGTCACTTGGTGTTACCAGACTTGACCGCATTCCCAATGACACCATCAGGAGCAGGTTTGACATATCGCCAATTCTGACAAGATGCGTGAATGGTGTCTCTGCTGGTTTGGACATGTCGTACGGGAAGAGAATAGTGCCGTGGCGAGGACGGCGTACGATATGGGGCTCCTGGGACGACAACGCAGAGGAGGACCTAAGATGACTTAACTTCATTGAATCAGCAGAGATATTACCGAGCTTGGCCTGTCAGAGAAAAGCTTTGGATAGGGTAGAGTGAAGACCGCCGACCGCGCCCCGCGGGATTAATAATAGGCGAGGAAAGTAGAAGACTGGCGGATATCGTTTCTAAGCGGAAGTCCAAATGAAGACATGTACTAATGGTGAGAAGTAAAAAAAATAAATAATAAATAAAAGAATGTTTTCTAAGTTCAATTATTAATAAAGCCGAGAGATGTGACAAGAGTGAAATGCAACAGCCTCGAGGTCTGTTGGTGTCAAAGCACTGCTAAATTTGAGTTGGGTGACTCAGAGAAACAATCAAATGAAAGGTCCCTCTGTAGCCATCGGATCGGTATTAATTATGATTCTTAGCATTTTAATCTCAATCTTTTTTACAAGTTTTGCGCGCTCTAGTCAAACACTTCGTAGCGGATTATTAAACTTTTTTAAAGTAAAAATTAATATGAAATTTTTCCCTCGATTTGTAATTTTATTTTTGTTTTTTTTTTTTACTTTTTTTTCAGGAAACAACCGAAAATTAAGTGAATTATTTTTTTCCCCGGTCGAGTAGACATATTTACGTTCAATTTAACCGTTTTGGAATTCTATTTATATTTTATGGGCAGATGGAAAGAGTTAATTCAATCTGTTTTGCGTGTTGTCCAATCATTTTGTGTCCTACCTATATGCAAATTGAAGGCCTTTATGCGAGCCCCGTTGCGCTTTATTCATCGGAGGGAGAGGAAAACGAAATTAAGGATCAAAAGGGGAGTCGAAAGGAAAAATACGAAGAGGGGAGAGGATATCGATCGAAATTTGATGAAATAAAAAAAAGTTCTCCTTTTAAATGATAAAAAGTTTTGTCTTTAATTTTTCCACTAAAATTCACTAGCCTCGTAGCCAGAGGGCAGGAGAATATTTAACTCTCAAGGCTTTAAACACCCTTAATTAATTTGTATAAATTTTAAAAGAAAATAAAACAAAAAAATCATTTAATACAAATTAAAGGAAAAGAATAAGCATCTG
>JAKCPI010000475.1:0-17186 GCA_023213315.1 Euborellia annulipes | reverse complement strand
TATTATCTGAATTAATCGAGGTAAAAATTATAATTTAAATTATGTTAAATTCTCATGTGAAGCAAAAGGAAAGTACCCGAATAAATCCACAGCATAAAAGAGAGAGAGGGAGATTTTGCTTATAAATTTAAATATTATAAAATGAGGGGGTTGTTATATTAAAATAGAGGGAATCCCCCAGGAAAATGAAATGATTATTTAAATTATAAAATGAAAAAATTTGATTGTCAGAACTCACTTATTGCAGAGAGTGGATGCTCGAAAGTACCCGAGATGGGGATGCGAGAAGGACGAAGATGAAGGAGAAGACGACCTCTAGGAATAGACACTCCCCCTGTAAAAAATAGAAATTATTATTTTTTCTTGCCTAGTAGAGACAGTTTTACAAAAAATAAAAAATGATAATAATATTTTAACTAGGAATGGAAAATGTTCACACGTAACCACCCTCTGTTAACATTATTAAAAAAATAATATAGTTTTAAAAAAGAAATGTTAATCACAAGTTGTTATTTATTTCATTGACGAGAGATAAAAGTTTAAGAATTTATATTTTTCAATTATTAAATAAATTCTCTGCAATAGGGATTGGAGGGTAAGGAGGGAGAAAGTAATCAATTTCCTTAAATGTAAAAAATTTTACATTAAATATAATTCTTCATTTTGAATTAGTATTTTTAAATTTCGATGCAGGGGCAAGCCAGGAAATAAAAAACGCTCTCGATTCCCCTTTGAATGTCCAGACGTTTCGGGCAAAATTTATTCGCCCATCCTCAGTGAACTATTCTAGTGGGAGAGAGAGTTAAGTCTCCCTTTGGTATACATAGTTGTTGTTAGGTCCTACTACGTATTCTATTTAATGTAACAATATGATGATAAATGAGTTTTTTGTTATTAAAACTTTTTTGCTATTTTCATAGTCAAGATACAATCAAGTAATGTATAAATTTCATTTTTAAATAACAATACCATTATTAATTGTTATTGTGATTTACACCCCTTCTGATAACTCGCCCTTCCCCTTGCAAACATTCATTACCTTAATAAACCAGACGGGGAGTAAATGATTTTGGGGGATGAACGTGTTATTTGCACATCTAACACAATATAAAAGAAACTAAACACCTTTAAAACTCACTACCAATTAAATAAAATATTTCTAACCGTTAAAATATTTTTGAATATTTATTTATTTATTTATTTATTAGGGATATATTCGAACTTAAATCATTTTTTAAAGACTTAATTAATCCACCCTTAAAACTGACCACCAATTAGGGGTTGGGAGCAGCAAATTTTAAACTTTGAGAAAACCATACCTATAGCTAAGAACCACGCTAATGTACACCCCTTATTACCCCCTGGTTTCATCATTAAAAAAAGGTAATTTTATAAATATACAGTATGTTAAGAAAGAAAATACAAAAATAAAATGTTAACCCTTTATGAAAATGAAATATTCCGGTGGGCCAGAAGGAGCCCAACCAAAAGACAACAATTTTTAGATCCTTTTTTTTTGTTTAAGAGGGGGGGGGAAGAAGGGGCCCGAGGGGGGGAGGGGGGGGGGGGCGTTGTGGGCCCTTATAAAACAAAATATTATAATTATATAAGGGGGGGGGAGGGGGGGGAGGTGGGGGGGAAAGGGGAATGAGAGGAGAGAGCGAGAATAATGATCTGTAAAAAAAAATGTAAAATTTTTTTGTCCAAAAAGAAATAAACCCCAAAGAGCAAAAAAAATCCTACCTACCTACCTACCTATCTATCTATCTATCTATCTATTAAATTATAAATACCTTTTAATTGGAGTGAGGTGAGGGGTGTGTGTCCTTTTATTCTCACTAATAGAATCGCAATAGCAGAGATGATTTTTGCACAGAGATGGCTCCTTCCCTCGAGATGAATTCAACTAAAAGACTTGCTTTGCTTTGCCTTCTTTCTTGTACTAGCTCACAATTAAAAATAATTTCCAATTGCGTATGTGCTGTTTATTTGATAATAATGATGAATAATGATGACGAACATGGATGTTTTGTTCTAAGGTCTCTCTTCTGAAACAAAGAAATATTTTTATTAAGCTATTATTTTTTATCCTATTCAATCATTAAATATTCAATAAAGATTATTTTATTAAATCATTGTTTTATTTATCCCTTAATCCTTTCAAAAATATTCTTTTTAATTCTAATCCTAATATTGGAATATTTAAATTTGCAGAATAATTATGTCAATCATATTCGTATAATGCGTGCAATCAGTGGCGTAACTAGGGCTGGACGGTAATGGATTTTCATTACCGACCTCGATAATGAAAAAAAAACCGGTTTTTCTCGAAAGTCGGTAAAAACCGGTTTTTCTCGAAAGTCGGTAAAAATTTTTTACCGAAAAATATTTTACCTTTTTTTTAGAGACGCCAATTTTTTGCCGCCCGCGGAACAGAAATTTGCCGCCGCGGAACCAAAGTTTGCCGCCTCGGAACATTTCTTTTTTCGCGGAACCAAAATTTTTCCCCTCCGGAAAAATATTTTACCTTTTTTTAGAGACGCCAATTTTTTGCCACCCGCGGAACCGGAATTTGCCGCCGCGGAACCTAAGTTTGCCACCACCGCGGAACATTTTTTTTTTCGCGGAACCAAAATTTTTTCCCGTCCGAAAAAATCGGTTTTTACCGACTTTCGAAAAAAAAAAACGGTTTTTACCGAATTTGAGGTTCGTTACCGCGTTTTCGGTAAAAAATTTTTACCGATTTTTACCGGTAAACCGGTTTACCGTCCAGCCCTAGGCGTAACGTATGCTCCCGCAGACCCCGCAATGCGGGGGCACCCGACCTTGGGAGGCCCGCGGGCAGGGCCGGGCTAAAAAACTGTATCTTCTCAGGGCTCTGATCTCCCTACAGTCACTAGATCATAGAAGAAGTGTGTCTGCACTATCTCTCTTCTACAGGTATTACCATGGTCAATGCTCTGCCGAATTAAAATCAATTATCCCACCCAATGCAACATATTCACGGAACACAAGAGAGGCATCTTCCCAGCATCCCTATGCTGTTCAGATCACGACTAACAGAACAAATCAATTTCATTCTTCCTTTGTCCCCATGACCTCCCGTAATTGGAACAAGCTCCCTGCGTCTATCTTCCCCAAAACCTACAATCTTCAGGACTTTCAAGTCTAACCTCAACAGGCATCTTCTCAGTACCCGCAGTTGAGTTTCCCCTTTATGCTTCTCCTTTTGTTTTTATTTTCTTCCTGGCTGCATGTGACTATTGGTCATTATAGGTCTTCGGACCTTATACAGCCATTCCAAAAAAACAAAAAAAAAAAAAAAAAACGGAAAAATTTAGATAAAAAAAAAATAATGAAAATTTCTCTTTAGGAGGGCTCGGGCCCTCAGGGTTCAGGGATATACGGTATTTTAAAAATATTTTTTGTATGGTCTAATAATGGGGCCCGAAATAAAGATTGCGGGGGGCCCAGCTAAAAAACGTTACGCTACCTCGTGCAATTTAAATTTATGATAGGTTTTTTATAAACTCTCAGTTGCATCAGATCTTCCACATGGTTACGGTAGTGTAAAATTTTTTTTAAAGCTAGGTCGCGTATTTTTCTTTTCATCGTCAAACAACATTGCCAATAAAATGCTTTCTGAGTGAGCATAATACGCGTTTTCTTTAACAACAGTGTTTAAAATTTCTCTTAAATTCGAATCCAAATATTGAGTCCAACGTATAAATTTATAAAATAATACACTACCGTACACAACAGAGTTGTAATATTTAATATTGAAGTACATTGGCGTATTTTCATTATATATTAATAGTTTGCCAGAATTTTTAACTTTTTAGATGGCTTATTAGTTGTCACATACAACCGTAATAATCTACAAGCCTTAGTGAGCCAGCGAGAATGTGCAATTGGTCCTGGTTTAATGTTGGACAAATCCGACGAAACCTCACCAGAAGATATTGCAAGTGCCATTTTGTACAAGTACATTGATTGCGTCGGTAGTTAATTCAACATCATCATGTACCATGGGGAACATAAACATTTGCACCCTGGCCAGTTTGAAAGATGCCTACTAGTTAGGCAGCCCAATTGACTCACCACTACATATGCACTGCCTCTGTGAATTTACCTGAGCTAGGGTTCTGAGGGTCTTTTAAGACAGACCATAAACCATCCCTTTGGACAATAGATAAATTTTAAATAGAAAATTTGCGAATTCCTCTTCTAAACATCGAAAAAAACTTAAATTTCAATTTCTAGCTTTTAATGTTTGCTTTTGTTTAATTCGTAGGGCTTACAGGGGTTGGAGAAAATAAAAAAAAAACTCAAAATGTGTGTACTTTTTTCAGTTTTTCGCTTATATCTCGTAAACTAAGCATATTTTGTGCACCATAATAAGTTAGAAAGAGTATAAAATTTTGTAAAATTTGAATGATAAAACAAATTTTCTGACACAATATTAACCGAGATTTGGCCGAACAAAGTTTCTTTTTTTCATTTCGAGATACTTTGGACCTTTTTCAGTTTTTCGCTTATATCTCGCAAACTAAACATATTTTGTAAATTTTTATACATGACAAATTTGTAGAGCATTAAATTTTCTAAGATTGAGTTAATAAATCGAATATTTAGACCCAATATTAACCGAGATACGGCCGATCAAAGTTTCTATTTGTTTTACATTTCGAGGAACTTAAGCTAACTTTGATCGGCCGTATCTCGGTTAATATTGGGTCTATATATTCGTTTTAACAACGAAATTTTCGCAAATTTAATGCTCTACAACTTTGTATTGTACTCCGGTGCACAAAATATGCTTAGCTTACGAGATAGAAAACAAAATAAAAACTGAATGAAAAAAGCCCCTTGAGGTTTTTGCAACCCCCTCTCCCACTCCCCCCAAGTTAGTACAGGGTCCTCGAGGTCAAAAACTTTGGATAGATCCTAGAGTACCCCCAAATAACCTGTAAAAATTTCTACAAGCAAATGGTGGCTCAACACATTATTAATAAATAAATATTGTCTATATGTCCGGTGTTCATATTATTTTGTCTCATAGACGTAGCCAGGGGGGATCAAACCCCCCTCCATGGGACCCAAGCCATGACTAGATATTTAAGATCTATAATACAAATTATATTTCATATAGGGTAAGAGAAAGTAAAATATAATAATTTACTATAGATAAAAAAAAAATGATTTATAAATACCCTAAAAAAATATTGAAAAAATATACACAACTTTTGATTACCGAAGGTAAGAGAAAGTTGTGTGCTGTGTGACAGTGTCACTAGATAATTTTTTTAATAAGAATATTCTAACGCCCGAGATATTATTATAAAGGTCTTTAGATATCGGAGAAATTTTATTAAAAATTGGGATACAAGTTTCGTTCAAATTTTGAAATAAGTTAATTTTTTCCAAATAACAAGATGAAATTAATAAAAAAGTTTAAAATCTATTAATTTGAGATAAAAAAAGGCTGTGCTATATATTGTTGAAAAGAGATGGATTTTTAACCATTGAAGTAAATGAGCTACGATGATGAGGTTGAAATTTTATATTTAAGTATTTTAATTTTATATTTAAGTTAGGCACACTCCGAACTCGTGAAAATAAGCTTTTAAACAAATTCGGCCAAAAAGTACTAGCACTTTACTGATGTACTTTTTCAGCTTCTTGCATTGGTAGATAGAAAGAGGAATTCGCAAATTTTTTATTTAAAATGTATGTATCTCTCTTGTCCAACTTCCACACTCTAAGTTGTAAGATGTCTCGTCAAAAAAATCCGAGATAAAGGTTTTTTTTTTAATAAGAATCTTTTAACGCCCCGAGATATTAGTATAAAGGTATCGGAAAAATTTAATTAAAAATTGCCCACGGGCTTGGAGTAGTTGGTAGCATGCCTACCTTCTATACCAAACGTCGCGGGTTCGGACCCCAGGCAGTTCGATGTTTAAGGCATTTGGATACCAAATGACTTAAATAGAAATGCCTGGACCCCAAATATATATTTTTAATATAACGGTTATCGTCAAACTCTTAAATGGCCTAAGTTGCCGAAAAGACTGTGTGAATGAGAAAAAAGTGTGAATGTTAAAAAAAAAAAAAAAAAAAAATTAAAAATTGGGATACAAGTTTCGTTCAAATTGTGAAATAAGTTAATTTTTTCCAAATAACAAGATGAAATTAATAAAAAAGTTGAAATTTTACTAATTTGAGATCAAATTTATCCGATATGAAAAGGCTACGCTATATATTATTAAAAAGGGTTGGTTTATGGTCTATCGTAAAAGAGGCTCAGAACCCTGCCACAGGTAAATTCACAGAGGCACTGCATATGTAGTGGTGAGTCAATTGGGCTGCCTAACTAGTAGGCATCTTTCAAACTGGCCAGTGTGCAAATGTTTATGTTCCCCATGTGCGTGTGTATGTTAAACCAATAAACAAACAAATAAAGCAAAACATACATGTTTGGCTAGAGCAAATACAATTTTTTTGCCTATATTCTTGAATATTTTGTAAAAATACCTACCATGGGGAACATAAACATTTGCACCCTAGCTTGTTTGAAAGACGCCTACTAGTTAGGCAGCCCAATCGACTCACCACTACATATGCACTGTCTGTGTGAATTTACCTGAGCTAGGGTTCTGAGGGTCTTTTAGGATAGACCATAAACCAACCCTTTTGATCAATCTATATAGCGATATAGCGTAGCCTTTTCATATCAAATGAATTTGATCTCAAATTAATAGAATTTCAACATTTTAATTAATCTTATCTTCTTATTTGGAAAAAATTAACTTATTTCACAATTTGAACGAAACTTGTGTCCCAATTTTTAGTAAAATTTTTCCGATATTTATAGACCTTTATACCAGGTAATAATATCTCGGGGCGTTAAAATATTCTTATTTATATTCTTAAAAAAAAAAACTGTTATTTCGGATTTTTGTTACGAGAGGTCTTACAACATAGAATGTGGCATGTTCAGACAATAGATAAAATTTAAATAAAATAAGAGAAAGTAAAAATTTGCGAATTCTTCTTTCTATCTCGCAATGCAAGAAGCCAGATCGATGAAATTTAATAAATAATTCTTGCCCTAAAATTAGAGATCTGTTTCAAATTTTGTAGTAAATACTTCAACCGGAAGTAGGCCTACTTTACCTAAGATTATAGAAGTATTTTAAAAATGTAATATTTTTAGTAAAGAAAGTGAGAAAGAAATGCACTTCTCTTTTGAGTAGCAAAGTGGCGAAAATATATTTCAATTCTTTGCTATCGATTCTGGCCTATTAATTTGTTGCCCGGCTATTTAAATGTATGGTATATGTTTATAAAACTTTCAAACCCTTCTTACCAAGAATGGAATTAGGCCACTTTCAAAATTAATAACCAGATTAAAATATTTTTAAAAGGTAATTTTTATAATCTTAGGTAAAGTACTAACTACTTCCGGTTGAAGTATTGTAATTACTCCAAAATTTGAAACAGATATACAATTTTAGGGTAAGAATTATTTACTAAATTTCACCGATCTGGCTACTTGCATTGCGAGATAGAGAGAGGAATTCGCAAATTTTTATTTAAAATGTATCTATTTTCCAAAGGGATGGTTTATGGCTTCTTCATAAAATACCCTCAGAACCCTAGCTCAAGTAAATTCACACAGACACTGCATATGTAGTGGTGAGTCGATTGGGCTGCCTAACTAGTAGGCATCTTGCAAACCTGGTCAGTGTGCAAATGTTTATGTTCCCCATGTGCGTGTGTATGTTAAACCAATAAACAAACAATAAAGCAAAACATACACGTTTGGCTAGAGCAAATACAATTTTTTTGCCTATATTCTTGAATATTTTGTAAAAATACCTATTTTGAAAAATCCGGGGGCTCGAAATTCATTTTTGACCTATGGTTTCTATGGCAAAGTTTCTTGAAATGACCCATAGAACAAGAATCGCGATGTGCCTTTGACGCAAAAAAAATTGACCCACCCTAGTGTGTTTGCGTGTGGAATGAGAGTTTATACAAAAATAAAAATAATAATATTGATAAAATATTTTTTTACACTTATATTTAAGGGAAAATATTAATGATATTAAAGATGTACACCCTATTACACCCTCTGGTAGAGCCCTGCACGGGCCGATTTTTTTTGGCCCGTTCCGGCTCGTGTCCGTATTTTCTTTTTTTTTTTGATTTCCCGCCCGTACCCGGCCCGGAATTTTTTCAAACCCGCCCATACCAGCCCGAGATTTAGTGAATGAATGAACGGATGTCTAGCAATTTTTAAATAAAATTTCATTTGCATGTCCGTCCACCCGAACCCGTTTATTTAGACTTGCTACCCGCCCGTACCCGGCCGTAATTTTTTCATGGCCTCCAAAGCCCGCCCGGCCCGGGCGGGTAACGGGCCAACCCGTAGCCGTGCAGGGCTCTACCCTCTGGTTTCAAGTTTTTAGACAAAGGAAAATTTTATAAATATTTAAATAAAACTAAAATGTCAACCCTTTATGCAAGTGAAATATGCATATTATAAATACCTTTTAATTGTGGAGGGAGTATATGTGTGTGTGACATTTTATTCACACAAACAGAATCGCACTGGAGAAAAGGCACTTTGCAGGCAGATGAGTTCAATCGACTGGCCCCTTGGCCCTCTTGACGCAGATGGGTTTGCTCTCTTCTGAAACAAAGAAATATTTTTTTTTTAATCGTCTATCATCATATTTTAAGTATTCAATAAAGATTATTTGATTAAATAATTGTTTTATTTTCCCATAATCCTTTCCTTTCTCATGTTTAAATATAAAATTATATTAGTATGTTTATCTACTATTTAGCTTAGCTTCAAATGGGGAATTAATACAATTTTAATTAGAATTTTTACCTCATTCAGATAGTGGATTAATAAAAAATATTTTTTTTTTGAATTAAGTAGCCTACTTGATTTGTTTCTAATTGGAAAGGTATAATTCGTTTTTGTCCAATTTTCTTAAGGCTTTGTTTCTTTTTGATAGTTATAATGAAAATTTAAAACGTTGATTTACCCCTTTTATGTAGCTGCATTTCCGTATGATTTATCCGTCCATTTCGTATTCTTTATCAGGAGATCCTGGAAAAAAAGATTTTGATTATTTGACATTTCTATTAAAATATTAAATATATTTGCTGTATCATTTCTTATCTTTTTTCTTGATTTAAACTACTGTACATATCTAATTTTGATATTAAATAAGTCTTATATTTTTTTTGAATTTTTATTTAACCTAATATCCCTTAATATTCCTTATTTATTTGCTACTGTATATATATTTTTCTCAGGTGAGTTAATCCATGCTACTAGAGGTTGGCAGCGGTCAGAGAAAACAAAATAAAATATTATATTATTATACATAGTAAGTAAAAACTATTCCAGCCCGACTGGGCTTTAAAAGTTTTAGATAAGAATAATTCATCTCTTGATTTTGCTTGAATAAAAAAATAAATATTTTCAAATATTTAAATAAAAACATTGAAATTAAAATAAAACTGTGCCATCATAACCAGACGTCATAGTCATCGTTCTCCGGGAGCAAAATTGGTTTGAAAATTTAAGAATGATTCAGAGAACTTTTTTTTTTTTTTTTTTTTTTTAATAAAGTGACATTTTCTTAGCTAATTTAAATTATATTATTATTAATCCTCCTCCCCAACAATTCTGACTTTCCACGATGTTGCCTTCCCATCAAGGGCGGATACAAGGGGGGGGGGGTAAAGGGGGTAATTACCCCCCTCCCCCCGAGATTCAAAAAAAAAATACCTTTTTTTCGCAAAAAAATTTATTTTTAATATAAAATTTTTAAAATTAATACCTAAAAATTTGATGTGTATTTATATTCTGTCAAACAAGTACAGAATGCGCTTTTAAATTACCGAAATTAAAAAAAAATAGTGTGCTGTGCGACGAGTCACACCATATTACCCCCCCCCCCGAGAAACACCTCTGGATCCGCCCTTACTTCCCATCAACCTCTACATCGAGCATTCAATTTTATAAACACAACCCCCGGCCAAATTCCGTAATATATTTAATTTAAAAATGATAATGTTAAATTGAGAATTAAAAAATTTCCTGGTTTCTTTGGCAAATCACAAATTGATTTTAATAAAATAAAAAAAAATGAAATTTTATTATTAGAGTTCTAGACTGAATAAATAAAATACTAAAATATAAATTTATATAAAAGTAGTTTTATACCGTACAACGAAATTTTCCTTCTATTTTAAAAAATTATTAATTAAAACGAAAGAAGATCATAAGTCAAACGTCATAAAGTTATATAATATATATAAAAGTAAATGTAAAGGAAAGCCGAATTATAATCAGATGATAAAAACAAAAAAATTATAGGCTTATGTCGGCCCGGACTAATTATATTTTTACCTTATCAGCAGGAACTAAACGTCATCCATCTTCAAGACAAGGTTTGTTAAAATTTTCACTGCCTGCTTCAGTTGTTAACATGGGTTTCTACCCATTAGCAGACCATATCCTGCCTTTCCTTTTGCTGAGCTCCCATCAGAGTAAAATGTATATATATATAATTGATGGAAGATGTTATAGCATTCAAAGCTCGAAGAAAAGTAGCAAACGACAAGTTCTTTGGTCCAAATAACACCTAAAATTAAAAATAAAAACAATATTTAATAAAGATTTTTATTTGAAAACATATAAAATGCCTTAAAATAATGAGTGATTAAATTTTTTCATTCCTCCCTTTACTCTTGGACAATCTTGCTAATTATTTAAGACAAATAGTAGATATAGGAAAAGTAATATGATACAAAATAATAAACTCACCAAATAGGATTGCGAGATGACAAGGAATTATCTGGAATAATAAATACGGTAGATGTATCTTGGACCAAATTCTGAAAATAAAAAAAAAATATATACAGGAGGAAATATATTTAAAATTAGTAAAACATAAAATTTAATTTATTAATGCCTACCTTATTTAATGATATTTAATTTCTTTGAAAACCTAAGTCCCTTCTATCATCTATTTTTGAAAATGAATATAATTCCATTTCTATTTCGTTTCATAAGTCAGACGTCAGATAAATAAAAAGAATGGAATTAAATGGAAATTATATATATAAAGATGATTGATGAATCAAAGCTCGAAGCAAAGCAGCTGACAATAGGTTCTTTAGTGTATATCACACCTAAAATTAAAAATAAAATGAGCATTTAATAAATATTTTCATTTGAAAAAATATAAAATGGCTTAAAATAATGAATAATAAAGAAATTAATTTGAAAATAAGAGAAGGTAAGTAAAGATGCAATGAATCTGACATATTCAGATTGAATGGCACTTTAATTATTTCATAAATTATTTATAAAAATGGATAATAATGGATCGAAAAATAAATAACTGTGATTAAATCATTTGTTCCTGCGGTTAATGAAAAAATTTGAATGTCAAATTTAAAGAGAAGAGTCAATGATTTAATAAAATAAATACCGGTAATCTATTTAATTTATATAATTTACATATCGAAATTAAATTGAAAATGAATATTAAATGATTAAAAGAGATGAAATATTGAAAAAATGAGAATAAAATTTGACAGACAGACAAAGGTTATCCAGATGTATCATGAGTTTATAATATTTGACGTGTTTTATTTAATAATTTAATTGAAAATAATAATCTTGAACCAATTAAATAAATAATTAAATGCCTTACTGACCTTAAATAATGAAAATAGTTGAGAATAAATATACGTAGATAAGCCGATGTGATGAGGAGAAAAAATTCTAGACAGCCAAAGTCATGGATGAGATAAAGAGACGAGGCATTCGCTTCCGTTTTCAATGGCGTCATTTAATAAATATTCAAATAAATGAAAGTGAAATTTTTTTTTAATTCAATATCCAATTAAAATTTTTTAAATTTAAAAATGTCAATTAACTTAATTAAAAAATTCCAAATATGGTTTACAAAGAAGCCCGAAACCCCTCTGTATAGCGCAAGGTTCGCCGAAGGCCGCGGGTTCGGATCCCAAACAGTCCGATGATTTTATTTAAGCTATTTGGATACCAAATGGCTTAAATAAGAATGCCTTGATCCCAAATACATGTAATACTCCATTTTGATCCTCGAGGGGTGAGGATGATGTGCAGAAAAGGCGAGGGTCCGCCGCAGGCGGGCCCGAGCAAGTTGGAGGGGGCGTAGTCACACCCTGTCTAGACGCCAGCCCGCTTCTGTGATAATTAAGAAAAGGCGAGGGTCCGCCGCAGGCGGGCCCGAGCCAGCTGGCGGGGGTCCAGGGGGCGTAGCCCCCTGGTCAGCCGGAGCAGCCCCGAAGCGGCTGCGGCCGGCTGGTATGAAATATATATAGAGAAAGTATTGCGATCATGTCAAAAATTTCATTATATATATAATTCTAATATAATTGAGAGGAGGGAAGAAATTTGGGATTGAATAGAAAAGCATTTATTTAATTTTAATGTTCCATTTATTATAAGTTCCTCTACTTGTACTACTCCACCCTCCTTTAATTAATAAATATTTTTTTTATAAAGACCTAATCATTTTCACGAAAACAAAATTAATAAATACCTCTCTTCAAATAATTATTTTCAGAATTGCATTATAATTCCATCTTGTGATTCGTTCAACTCAACCGCTTGTTTGTATTTAGGGTGAGTTTATTCAAATTTTACTGAAATTTTTAACTATCCCTGGACAAATATAAAAAAAAAATAAATTAAAATTAGACTCAGGTTCTAATCAAATCATTTTAACTTATTCATAAAATTCTAAAAATTAATAGGGAAAATTTCATCGGGTAGTTTTTTTTTTATTTGACCCTTTTCGGCCAAAGGCCATTGGGTTATACAAGATGATTACAAAATTATACAATATATATATATATCATATATACAATATATATAAAAAATAAATAAAAATAAATCGATATATACAATAAATATACATAAAATAGATGTTTCAAAAATAAACATACAAAGTATATAGATATATAATGATATAGATATAAAAGAAATGCACTATACGCAAAATATAGACTATCTATACCTTTTCAAGTTCAAATTGGGACGAAACAAAATCAAATTGGGAATAAACAATTTCAAATTGAACTAAACAAAATCAAATTGGGAATAAACAAAATCAAATTGAGAATAAACAATTTCAAATTGGACTAAACAAAATCAAATTGGGAATAAACAAAATCAAATTGGAACCAAACAAAATCAAATTGGGAATTAACATTTTTACATTTATTTTTAATTACCCTTTTCGGAAATCAGGGGCGTTTAACCAGCTTGTTTCTCGGGGCAACATATCCAAGATCAGGGCCGGCGCAAGCTATTCTGCCGCCCTAGGCAAGATATTTTTTGCGCCCCCCCCCCAAAAAAAAAAAAACTTTAACAATTTAATTTGCCGCCCCCTCCTTAAAATTTTCCCTGATCTCAAAAAATTTTTTTTTCGCGGAACCAAAATTTTTTCCCGTCCGAAAAAATTTTTTTACCTTTGTTTTTAGAGACGCAAAATTTTTGCCGCCCGCGGAACCAAATTTTTTTTCGGGTGCCGCTTGCGGAACCAACATTTTTTTCCCCTTTTTTCTTAGCATTGCTTAACTCCCTTGGCAGCCTTCCCCTCCCCCCTTAAATTTAATTTAAAGTTAAAAAAGATCTTGCTTTGCTTCTCTTCGGCGAGGAAATATTCTTCGAATGAAGAATGGCAAAGCTCATTATGCCTAATATATATTTATTTATTTTGTGTTGTAATTTAATAATATAATCTAAATAATATATATATATATATATTATATAATTATAATGATAAATTTTTAAGGGGAATAACCGGGTTTTTAAGAGTCCCTGGTGTTGTGTGTTCTTTGCTATCTCATTGAACATTCAAAGAGAATATATGTATGTTTATTTACTTTAGTATTATTGTTGTTAAAAATTGTTAAGCCCTCGGGGCTTGGTGTAGAGGTTAAGTGCTAACCTCGTATACCAAACGTCGCGGGTTCGGACCCCACGCAGTCCGATGATTTTATTTAAGCCATTTGGATACCAGATGGCTTAAATAAGAATGCCTGGGCCCCATATATGTATATTAATTCAATAACGGTTATCGTAAATGTCTTATATGGCCTGAGTTGCCGAAAAGACTGTGTGAATGTATGTGTGAGTGTGAGTGTGAATGAAAAAAAAAGTGTGAATGTTTAAAAAAAAAAAATTGTTAATTTTTCCCCCAAATTTTCTCCAAGAAAATTAAGTCGTTTTATTTCAACCCTTCACCTTATTAATCTCCTCTCGCTTAAATAAGAATGCGAAATCTCCCACCCTGGGAATCAAACCCAGGATCTCCAGCATTTCCGAGGCATCGGTGTGCTTTGCACCAGGCCACCTGGCCCTCAATAAACACCAAAAATTTCTCACATCCCCTATATATGCAAGTCTGCGAGGGTCATGGGACGTTTGACCCATTAACAAATAAATATACTCACAAATTTGTTAAATAAATATATATTTATGTCTATCAAGTCCGAATCGAGCCATCGGGCCGTGGTGTACTAACGGTTATCCTCAATGTCTTAAATGGCCTGAGTTGCCGAAAAGACTGTGTATATGTGTGTATGAATGTGAAAAAAGTGTGAGTGTTAAAAAAAAGTCCGAATTGATGTATCGTTAAATTTTAATATTTTATTTAAAAATTTTTATCTCAAAAATTATTTAATTTTCATTTTTATTTAAGATATGTTTCAACTTTAAATTTAAAATTGTAAATTCTCAATTTGATTATGTTTAATCCCAATTTGATTTTGTTTAATCCCAATTTGATATTGTTTGGTCCCAATTTGATTTTGTTTGGTCTCATTTTGATTTTGTTTAATCCCAATTTGATATTGTTTGGTCCCAATTTGACTTTGTTTATTCCCAATTTGATTTTGTTTCGTCCCAATTTGAACTTGAAAAGGTATAGTACAAAGTATACATGTATAAAAATTATTCATTCATTAAAAGGTATAAGTAAATAAATATACAGAATAACAAGTATAAGTATAAAAATATACTATAAGGGTATTTTATGGCTGGTGGAATTCGTATCAGTAATGAAAGTTGGAAGAAAAATGCAGCCAGAATTTTTTCTTTAAAAATATATTTCAACAGCTAGCTGACGTTTCGGCTTTGGTCAAAGCCATCCTCGGAGCTGCTGTTGGTCTTCATATACATATATTTTGCATTGTATCCGGTATTGAAATTAATTTAGGATATAACATCAGGGAAAAAAGTTTTCTGTTCAAGATCAACGTTTTCCTTCTTCTATCACCAATACAATATATTTATTTTTTTGTGCCTAATGTGATAATTGACTCAGGGCAGTACAATTTCATCTAATGAAAAAAATATATGTATATGAAGACCAACAGCAGCTCCGAGGATGGCTTTGACCAAAGCCGAAACGTCAGCTATTGAAATATATTTTTAAAGAAAAAATTCTGGCTGCATTTTTCTTCCAACTTTCATTTCTGATACAAATTCCACCAGCCATAAAATACCCTTATAATCTCTTCTCTCTTCTCTCATATCTTCCTTTCTTTTTATTGTATTTATTAATTAATGGAGAGTTTAGAATTTAGGAATCAGTAATTTATTTTTTTTTTATAAATGTCAGCCAAATTAAAATCACTTTTATTTATTTAATTAGGCTACATAATTACAATAATGCATTTTTTGTTTGCAGATATTCGCAATTGGAATGTATCAAGGTCTCATAATAATGCATTGGTGGCCTCCGTTGAGAGAGAGAAGTCTACAAAAACCTTTGGGAGTACAAAATATGCATAAATACTTTAATTTTTTATATAATATATATATAAAAATTATATCTATATTAATACAATATAGTGGCGGTTCCAAACCCGTGGGCTGATTGGAATTGGGCCGCGGGTGTCTAAGGAAAGATAAAAAATTATTAAAATAAAGATAAAATAATAAAAATTTTCCATTTTTTTTTAAAGCATTTGTTTAAAGCAAATCCTTTTTAAAGACTTTTGTTTTAAATTTTAAGAGTATCAAGACATTTTATTTACACATACACGCACATATTTATATATATATACACTGGGCCTCAGCATTTTTTTACGGAAAAAGTGGGCCGGGCATAAAGGGAGTATGTGGATAGTGTGGCGTTTGATTGGCGACTTGCGATAACGAATGAAGCATATGATTCGGTAAATTTTGAGCAACTCTTTGTATAGTTTCAGGATTCATATTCGCCAAATTGATGCTAGGCGTTTGAACATGGAATGGAGTTCTAGTTGTGGTTGTTCCTCTGGGTGTGCTCGGTGTGCCTGGCACTGGATCTCTAAAATGCTTTTTAAACCATCGGAAAAGAGAGCCGAGTGAATCGAACATTTGTTGACGGAATCGGAAACCTTCTGGAGTTACGGATATATATTCATGTCGGCATCGCGTACGTTGTAAATAAGAAAGCATGAATTTGCCTGGGTACTTCTAAAAAACAAAAAAAAAAAATAATATTTCATTAGATACTTTAATTTCAAAATATATTTAAACTAAAATATTGGCAAAGGTGTTTGATAAGTCAGAAATAATATTTTATCTACTTAGATGCAATCTGGACAACTTTTGGATAAATCTGTTAGAAAGTAAATATTTAAAAAAGATTCAAGCTGGTTCAAGCCACCCTCTGGGTGCGCTAAAATAAAAGGTTAGACCGATTACATAGCTCAATAAAAATCAAGTTTATCTTTCTAACTATTCTGTGTATCAGGGGCGTATTTATGGGGGGGGGGGGCCGAGGGGGCCCGGGCCTCAAACACATATACATATATAGGGATATACAGACATCAGCGCAACAAATTTTTCCGCAGGATGGACAACTTTGGTTCCGCAATAGAAAAAATGGTCCGCAAAAAATTTCGTGTGAAAAAAAAAATAGTTTCTTAAAAAAAAATTTTCCGCAGAAAAATTTTTGAGTTCGGCCCCCCCCAAAAAAAAATTTCTATATACGCCCCTGCTGCGTATTCAATGTATTTTAAACAAGAAAGAGACAAAGAAGT
Source organism: Euborellia annulipes (assembly GCA_023213315.1). Lineage (NCBI taxonomy): Eukaryota > Metazoa > Arthropoda > Insecta > Dermaptera > Anisolabididae > Euborellia > Euborellia annulipes. The sequence goes on along the minus strand of JAKCPI010000475.1, from coordinate 62 downwards.
CAGAAAAATTTCTTAAAATGTTGTAATTCATTTTTTAATTGTATAATATATCGAATATATAT
>JAKCPI010000474.1:0-23842 GCA_023213315.1 Euborellia annulipes | reverse complement strand
TATATAGTACATATAAGTAGAGAAAGTAAATAAAACACTTAATTTTTGAACCAAAATCCCTCGTGGTTGAAATCTTGATCTAAACACACTGAATATATAAAATAAAACAATTAACTCGTTTAATAAAAAAACTAAGAATCTAGATGCGAGAGAGAACTGAACCTGAACTGAACGCTTTTGGTTTTATGGATCCGTTTCGTAACGCGCTCTAAGGGGAGATCCCTCGCTTCCCACTCATGCTCTTTTTCCTCCCCCTTAGCGTTCTCTTACGCTCTAGCCAATCTTCTTTCGCTGTGGCTTATCCCTAATTTTCCCCCCCCCCCCCCCCCACAAAGCCCTATCCTGCATCCTCAAACTCCAATTAGGGCTGGACGGTAATGGATTTTCATTACCGACCTCGATAATGAAAAAAAAACCGGTTTTTCTCGAAAGTCGGTAAAATTTTTTACCGCCCGCGGGAACCAAAGTTTGCCGCCGCGGAACATTTTTTTTTTTGCGGAACCAAAATTTTTCCCCGACCGGAAAAATATTTTACCTTTTTTTTTAGAGAGACCAGTTTTTTGCCGAAACATTTTTTTTTTCGCGGGACCAAAATTTTTCCCCGGACGGAAAAATATTTACCTTTTTTTTAGAGTCGCCAATTTTTTGCCGAAACATTTTTTTTTTTTTCCCGCGGAACCAAATTTTTCCCCGTCCGGAAAAATATTTTACCCTTTTTTTTTAGAGAGCCAATTTTTTTTGCCGAAACATTTTTTTTTTTTTCGCGGGACCAAAATTTTTCCCCGGCCGGAAAAATATTTTACCTTTTTTAGAGACGCCAATTTTTTGCCGAAACATTTTTTCTCGCCGAACCAAAATTTTTTACCGCCCGAAAAAATAGGTTTTTACCGACTTTCGAAAAAAAACCGGTTTTTATCGAATTAGAGGTTCGTTACCGCGTTTTCGGTAAAAAATTTTTACCGGTTTTACCGGTAAACCGGTTTACCGTCCAGGCCTAACTCCAATCCCTTCTGCCTGCAGTCCTCGATCACACAGTCCATCCATCTCCTTTTGGGCCTACCCCTTGGTCTCTTTCCTTCCACCTTCAAATTCAACATTCTCTTCCCCACATATTCCTCTTCTCTTCTCATCACATGACCAAACCATCTCAGCCTACTTTCCTGGATCTTTTTGGATACCTCCACCACCCCCTGCCATTTCTCGGATCTTCTCATTCCTCACTCTATCCCTTCTTGTTTTTCCCAAAGCCCATCTCACCATTCTCATTTCCGCCACATCCAACTTTCTTTCCTGCGCTTTCTTTATCGGCCAGGTCTCAGTGCCATAAATTATCGCGGGTCGCACTACAGTTTTAAAAATTTTTCCCTTTGCCTTGGCATTTATCTTTCTATCGCACAAGACTCCAGATACCCTTCTCCAATTCATCCAACCAACTTGAATCCTGTGGTCTAGCTCTTTATCAAGACCCCCCTCACTAGCCAATCAGATTGAGATATTAGGGTGCCTCCCCCTCCATAATCGGGTCAAGAAATAACCATATGGGGAAAATTCCTGAAAATCACATATTAGGAAAAAAATCTGGTGTGACTGGTCGCACAGCACACCTTCGGTACACAGGCACTAAATTTAAAATATATTTCCCAAAAATCATTTATAATAAAAATAAAAATTATCCAGCAATTTTTTGTTTTGCAGACTATTTGGCGCCCCTTTATGAGTAGCGCCCGGGGCATGATAACCCCCCTTGCCCCCCCCCCTCGCTACGCCACTGGAATTGGGTGTCAATGAAATGCCGTTGGCCTTATCTATTAGTATTTTGTAAAGCATCCCTTCACAATGCATCGAAACTGGATTAACAACATATATTAGTTTTGAGAAAAATGAGTTTAAAGTCTTGTTTTTTTTTTTTCCAAATTTTTTATATAAAATACATTGATTCTGATGAATCGAATATTTTACAGGGTTGGCATTGAATAACCCACCGTTTTTTTTTTTTTTTTTTTTTTTTTTTTTTTTTTTTTTTTTGGGGGGGGGGCTAATTAAAAAGCCCCACTGTGGAAGGTCACATATTTAAAAAAAATAAATAAATAAATAATGAAATAATAAAGAACTTACTTCTTTCTTTCCCATTTTAAAAACACGTAGGGCATATAAAATGCGAAGGGCAATAATTGCGTGCGAATAATTGAGTAGGGCAGGTTACAAGTTTATTAAATTCAAATTTATAATGTTTTTTTTTTATTTGTTTATTTAAACGATTGTATGATCTGTGATTTAAACTCATGAAAAAATGTTATATTGTTGGCGAATGGAACGAACTCTACAGGATAAATTTTTAACTAGTCTAGTATTGCCATCTAGCCACATATCAGACAACTAAAAACTTATAAACATTCTTTCCATAGAGGCATGGTTTTTGATTTGTACTTTAAATAATTGCTAATTGTTCAATTTAGATTGTTTAAAATTAAAAAAAAGTAAATTGATTCAAAATTGCCACAGTAGAGTTTAAGAAGAAAACGAAAGGTGAAATTGGTTTAAAAAATTCCTCAAGTTTTTTTTTCGGCTTCTGAGGCATTTCTAACCCATCCTTAATTATACAAATTAATTGAAGGCCAATATAATTTCAGGAAGGAAAAGTGAATCTCTGGCCCTGAGTACAAGTCTTCTACCTTAAAGAAAAATGTCTCGTAAAAATGTTACAGGCTAGAAAAAACATCAGGCGGGTTTGTGAAAAATCACGAAGAGGCTCTAAAAATGTCCGGCCCCTGCTGGTGGGCTTGAGATGTCTCGGAACACGAAAACACCCCCCTCAAGTGAAAACTCAGATCAATGGAAGTTACTTACCTTCGAGGTGAGTCTATTTCCGAAAAAACAATGAACCCAGAGTTGTAAAAACATGTTAAATAAATAGGACACCAATGCGTATTTCTGTGCCGTAGTACTTAACTGTAACAAAAATAATTAACCGTAAAGGAAAATATTATTTTTAATAAAGATTTAAAAGGTTCAATAAATATTGATGTGATTTTATAGGCAGTGGCGTTATTTCAACGCCCAAAGGGGGTCAATCTTTATTTTTTCTTCTTAAATTTTTCTATAAAATCAATTAGTAAAAAAATTTCTTTGCCATAACAAACTAGAGTCTATTTATCATAATTTTTTTATGTATATTTGAACAAAATTTTAATTAGAAAGAGCAGATCTCAGCCGAAACGTTCCCAATAAAGAGTGCTTAAGGGGGGAGTCTCCAATGAGTCGTTTTGAAGGGACGATTATTTGGCTAAGAGATGGCGACACCGTCGCTCCATTTCTAGCCCCTGCCAACCCTCAACCAGCACTAATATGTTTTCTTTTCTTACATCTGCCACGGAGCTGGCAACGATGCCGTCTAAGTAAATGTGACAACATTAGAACGCGACAAATTTATACAGGCTTTTTGCTACTCTTATTAAATTTTAACAAATAGATTTAAAAATTAATTACCTACCTCATTCTCCGATTTTTTTATTAATGCCTTGTTTTTTAGTTTATTCTAGTCGAAAAAAATTTTTTTTAGAAAATCAAAAAAAGGACAACGACAAGGGGTTAATATTTTAATTATCTTTCATTAAAAAAAAAACCCGAGGTCGATATCTTCAAAATTGATCGAGTTATATGGTTTTGTAGTTGAGGCCTCTGGAACTCCCCCTTAACTATGAAATGGAGGCTCAATTATTGACTGCATCCTCTTCCCTATTCTATTCAACATATTGATATATTTCAAATTTAAATAAATTACCTCCATTATGACGTAATAAACACCAAAGACAATAGTTTCCTAATTTGTTGATATAGTATTGTTGAATGTATATTTTGATCTTCATTAACATTAAATGTTGTTTTCTTTTTTTTGATATTTGTGTTATTATTTCCTGTGTATTTTACAATAAATTCATAACACATATCATATATTTAATTTTAATATAATAATTATTTCATTTTTAGGGCAAGAAAGTTCTTCATTTGGCATCTCCATTTTAATATAAGCAGAAACAACTCCGTTTATCGACACTCCTCTATTCTAAATTTGGTAAGTCACTTTTATTTTACGGAAAAAATAATAATTTGCATCAATTTTTAATATTATAAGATAAATAATTAAGGTTCGGTCCCAAGTTCCAGTCCCCAGCCTATAAATAATCCAAGGGATATGGTATTTTACTATTTGATATTAAACCGAAACTCCTCCACCACGCTGATTTTTCGGCAAGGATTTAGGAAGGGAAAAATAAAAACACACAGTTTTATATTTTTCCAAAATGAGTTTAATTCCTAATATTTCGAAGGCACAAGGCTCTTCTTAAGAGCTTTTCTGGCCTTCGAAATATTAGGAATTAAACTCATTTTGGAAAAATATAAAACTGTGTGTTTTATTTTTCCTTCCTAAATCCTTGCCGAAAATCAGCGTGGAGGAGTTTCGGTTCATTATTGAATTCTTTCGGCATCACTCATTAAGCTTCAATTTGATATTAAACTTTGAAATAACTTACCACAACAAATCTATATATTCCAATACAGAATATCCCAGTGCTCCCAAGAAATTGTATGAAAAGAAATGGACTAAATAAATTTTCAAGCTCGTCAAATAACCTTAAACAAAAGATAAAACAAATACATTTCTACATCAATTATCAATTAAGTTTTCTATAATTAGGAGGCGATTAGCCCTGGAAATAATACAAAATAATGATACTAATATTTTTTATTAAAAATTGGATGAAAGATATGTAAAGTCAAGTCAAGTGGATTTCAAACGATTTTCTTAGTTTATTTTTACTGGGAAGAATAAAGAATCTTTCAAGTGGAAAACAGAGATGTTTTAATGCTCAGATGGTACTGAAAACAAACTAGTTAGCGATATGCGCTGCAACGAGTTTTTTTTTTGAGTTGCACCGTGTTTATTGGGCCTAAGACTTGTTAAACCAACGAAACTATTACTTGAAGTAATTTTCTTTTATACTATTGTTTTCATATCAGTTTATACTTTTTCCTTTCACTTACCTCATGAGTCTTTGATGGAAAATAAGCGCATTTCGTAATTGATGGTATTTTCGTTTTTTTTCAATTTCTCTGCCAAAATTTCCAATATTATTTGCAAGTAAATCAAATTGTGCGGAAACATGAATCAGAATACTAGCAGTGAGCGAATCGAAACCCATATCTGTAGGAGGACTTAGACCCATAATACCGATGGTATTATGGGCAATGATGAGAGGATAATGGCTATGCCACCAATCTGTCGGATACCATTGGCGTACTCTCAGAAATTTCAAAAAAGGCTCCGTTTCGTTTGCACCAATCTTGGAAGCATCCAGTGTGATGACATTGATGAAAGTTCGAATAAATGTCGAAGTCATCGAGAAAAGAGCGCCGCCGAAGATAAAAAACGTCAAAATCATGCTATTTCTTTGGGCACGGAGTATTTCCGGTGAACGATTTGTCATACCAGGATACATCCCTTGGTCTAATTTATTTACCAAATGCACCACTCTCTGGTGACGTAAAGTATAATAATAATTCATCTTAATCAAATTTAACACCATCGTTAAAATAAATCCAGTACTTCGAAGAACGATTTTAATATCATGCAAATGATGAAATAAATCAACAAGAATTAAAGAAATATTTTCGATTAAAATAATTATTATAAATGCTGTATAGATATTATAAAATTTTGATTTCCAAGATTTTTTTGGATATGGATTCCATAATCCCACTATATTTAGGATTTTAATATTTATCCAAAAAAGATTCCTCTTCTCACTGGCCATCGTGTATCGCCTTCCAAAATACAAATGTTTACTTTACTCGGGTCGTTGAATATAAATATAAAATTAAGCAAAAAAACTTCTAATATGAAATCAATTCAAATACCAATTATCATTAGCTTTTTTGTTGACTCTTTGTAATTAGGGGATGATAAATTATAAATTTTGATCAAGGCCCCCACCCCATTCAGAATTTAGAATTATTGAGAGCAATTTGCAATTTAAATTAAATGAAACTGGTGATTATCAATTGCACTTGACCTTATATTTCTATTAAAAATTCATAAATTAAATATTACAAATTTTATCTATAAAAGTTAAGTGATGAAGATAAAATCCGGAGCTGATGATCAGGCAATTTATTTGGATTACTTCCGTCGACGTTTCGGAGCCAAAACGACTCCTTCTTCAGGACCATGCGGTGTCAAAAAAAACAAATATCCCTCAATTTTGTCATAAAAATCTCGCTAGAAGAGATAAAGGCAATGGTGCCAAACGAAGAATGATGATAGATTAATCATAGATTTTAATACAAAATTGAGGGCTATTTGTTTTTTTGACACGGCATAGTCCTGAAGAAGGAGTCGTTTTGGCTCCGAAACGTCGAGCGGACGGAAGTAATCCAAATAAATTGCCTGATCATCACCTCCGGATTTTATTTATTCATCCTTCTCAATAAAAGTTAAATTAAAAATCAATGAATTGATGAAGAAGGTGGCTGTGAAGAATTGACGAAATGTGCTATGATGGAAAGACTCCTTTAAAGAAAACATTTCGGCCAAATTTATTCAGCCATCTTCAGTTGTTTGGTTTACTCTTATACAACTGAAGATGGCTTAATTTGGCCGAAACGTTTTCCTTCCTGGCTGCTTTTCTCGTAAAAATCATTGAAGTCAGTAGCTGTTTATTTATACAACAGGAAAAGGAGCAGGAACAGCGAAAAAATATACAGCATCTAATTTTCACGAATTAACGAGACGTTTCGGAAATATTTTCTTATTTCATTATCAGTTCTTCAAAATTGTCCCGGAGTTGGTCATATGGGCACAATACAGTTATACTCATAAATTATTATTATTAATCGTTGATTGTTTGGATTGGATATTGAAATTGTTAAATAGGAGAAAAGACCAGTGTTTATCCACCAAACACCACCCATCACCAGTGCAGAAACCAGGGGCAGATTAAAGGGGGAGGGGGCGGTGGGGGCCCCCCCCCCCGAGAAGAAATTCAAAAAGTTATAAAAACTAGTAATCTAAAGAAATTATGATTTCCGCTCTTTAATTTCAATTGATTTTGTCACCAATCAATTTAAATAAATAGGAAAGGGGTCTAAATGGCCATAGATGCCGACGTGTTTGTTTGGACCTAGCCACCGAGGACTGGTGTCTCTAAGCGGGTCGTTAATAAATTTATTTATTATTATTAATTAATCATATGGGCGAGTTGTTTCATCTTATTATTCAGTGAGAATGGCCCGAATTTAGTTAAAACTCAGAAACAGATTAATTACACTAGTCGACAAAATGAACTTTTTTTCTTTCACAAGAATGAAGATATGAAATTCTAGAAGTATTTTTCATGCTGAATTCAAATATCAATTCAGTTTTTCCCCATCAGGCACAGTTTTAGAGATATAGAGCAAAATAGATTTTAGTCGAAAATGGGCTCTAAAACGGCTTTTATTTAAAATGTTCAAATTATTTTTAACGCGACACCCCTCAAATTATGCAGATAGTTAGAATACATATAAATTTTAAGTTTCATCCCAATCGGAGGTCATTTAGACGTGCCGCAAACGGCTTAAAGTTTAGAAAAATCGAAATTTTCAAGATTTTTTTTGCTTTGGTCACCCCTAATACAATTTTAGAGATCCCTGAATGAAAGAAACATATATGTACGATATTCTATAGTTCTTTGGCTTTCTAAAAAGCATTCGTTCGTAAAAATCTGTTAATTATTAACGAAATTATTAATAAAAACGTGAGCAAAGAAAAAACACAAGTACATTCACTGGACAAAAAAAATGGACCTCTTGTTCTTTTAGAAGTATAAAGAAAGATATGAGATTCAAAAAATATTTTTTTTTAAATAATATATAATAAAGTTAGGGCCCGTGACCCGATGCTCAGAGAGGATACATTAGCTTCTCGTGGATAGGGTTCGCTTTTTAATTCAATTGAAGTCCATTTTTTTCGACCAGTGAGTGTACTTGTGTTTTTTCTTTGCTCACGTTTTTATTAATAATTTCGTTAATAATTAACAGATTTTTACGAACGAATGCTTTTTAGAAAGCCAAAGAACTATAGAATATCGTACATATATGTTTCTTTCATTCAGGGACTCTAAAATTGTATTAGGTGACCAAAGCAAAAAAATCTTGAAAATTTCGATTTTTCTAAACTTTAAGCCGTTTGCGGCACGTCTAAATGACCTCCGATTGGGATGAAACTTAAAATTTATATGTATTCTAACTATCTGCATAATTTGACGGGGTGTCGCGTTAAAAATAATTTGAACATTTTAAATAAAAGCCGTTTTAGAGCCCATTTTCGACTAAAATCTATTTTGCTCTATATCTCTAAAACTGTGCCTGATGGAAAAATTCTAACTACATATCTGAATTCAGGATAAAAAAATGTACTAGGTTCACTTATCAGATTTCTTGTGAAAAACCTTGTCGACTAGTGTTATTTTAAAATATCTATTAATTCTTTAATTGATAATTTTACATTTTAGTCAGTAGAATGAGCTGGAAAATATTTCAGTATATAATGACTAGAAATTTAAATCAAATTTCCTTTTTTTTATTGAGAGAAATGATGCATACAAACATTTAGCAAGTGGGTGCGAATTACCATAGTGTGGGGTGTATTACAAAACTATAGGGTGTACTATCTTCTATTTTTTGTTATATTCTTCAGAATTGGATTAATTCATCTCTTTGAGAAGAGTATAATAAGAGAATGAAGCGCTTAATATCTGAAATAGAAAAAAAAAAAAAATTATTTTGATATTTTTAATGTGGAAGAAGTTGAATAAGGATTCTTAAATTCCACAATCGTCATATAATGCAGCGGTTCCCACCAATATAATACTGTAAGACCTTCTCGAGAAAAACTTTTTTTTGCCTCTCCTTATTTTTTAATTGATAACACGTTTTACATTAGCCCCTATTCAGATTGGAAACCGGTGATATAATACATATATTTACGATGTCACCAGTTCATTTCTAAAGTATCTACAATATTCATTATATGACGATTGTGAGAGGCAATAACTTAACTTTAACGCTCTGTGTCTTTAAAACAGAAGCAGAAACAAGGGTGGGGGATGTTTTGGGGTTAAACTTCCTTAGAAAAAATCATTGTGTGGTTTTATGAAACCACGATGCAAGTGAAACTTTTTTTTCGGATCGTAGGCGTTTAACTGAAAATTTTCAGAAAATTATTCAAATAAGGGTATTAAAATCGCGTTTTTAATCTTAATTTAACAATTGGAAAATGATGAATAATAATGGAAATCAATAGAGTCATATTAAAAACTGTGAAGCCCAAGGGGCTTGGGTAGTTGGTAGCGTGCCTACCTTCTATACCGAACGTCTCGGGTTCGGACCCCAGGCAGTCCGATAATTTTATTTAAGGCATTTGGATACCAAAATGACTTAAATAAAAATGCCTGGACCCCACAATTGATATATTAAACATACTGATTATCGTAAAAAGTCTTAAATGGCCTCAGTTGCCGAAAAGACTGTGTGAATGTGAGTGTGAATGAGAAAAAAAAGTGTGAATGTTTAAAAAAAAAAAAAAAAAAAAAAAACTGTGAACAATATTTATTTAGTAACTAGCCGCGCCGCGGGGGCTTTGTCCCCTGGACCCTCCGCCAGCTGGCTCGGGAGGACAGACAGAAGGACACACCGCTATTATATATATAGAGATTGAAGATTTGAATCATTTTAAATTATTTTAGCCCACTGGGCGGGTGTAGAGGTTAGGTGCTAACCTCATATACCAAACGTCGCGGGTTCGGACCCCAGGCAGTTCGATGATTATTTAAGCACATCTGGATACCAGATGGCTTTAAATAAAAAGCTGGACCCTAATATATATAAATTCATAAATAACGGATATCGTAAATGTCTTATATGGCCTGGCTGCCGAAAAGACAGTCTGAATGTGTGTGGAGTGGAGTGAATGAGGAAAAGTGTGAATGTTTAAAAAAAAAAAAAAAAAATTATTTTAAAAATTATATTTTATCAATTCAAAAATTGAATTATTAAATCTCACAATTATTTTTTTTATAATTCGTTATATATATTAAATTTCATTTATTTTTGTCGTCACGGATTGGACGCATGGCTTGTAACGCGACATGCTGATAGAAGAGCCAAAAAATTTGAGAGAAAAATAAAAGTTTCACTTTTAATATGGCAAATTTTCCGCCACGTAAATATGGTCCATAAAATCCCGGAAGGATCCGGGACAAACAGGAGGGTTCAAAAAGTCATAAACTCCTCGCCAGAAGGAAATCCCCTCAAATCCCGGTTGTGCCAATATTTCGAAAATATGCAGATTATAATAGTAGGCTGGGATGAGTACAGCGATGGGGTTGGAGAATAATAACCAGCATTTTTATCGCTCCACCTTTATTTAGCAAATATTCCGACGCATATAACACGCATCATCCTGGAGCGATAAAACTGCTGGTTAATATTCTACAATTTCATCATTTCGAAAATATTTTTTTTTTTTACTTCCATTACCTATAAATAAAGTGAGGAAGGGACAAAAATTAGGGTCCGACCGAAACAAGATTTTCAACCGAAACCGAATTTCGGCCTCAATCTTAGTTTCGGCCGAAACCGTAACTTGTATTTTCTATACAAAATTCATATCATTTTTACCTTTTTTTTTAGGGAGTCTAAATTTTTTCCGCCACCCCCCCCCCCCTCTTTGCACCGGGCGGAAATTTTTTCGCAGCCGGCCGAAAGTTTCGGCAACTTACTTTTTGGCCGAAACCGAATATTCGGTCGGTTCCCACAAAAAACAGCAAAAAATATAAAGAAACACTTTATATCATATACTAATAGTAGGAAATGTTTGGGTTATTAGTAACAGTGTGGGATGCATCAGCCAAGCAATATTTATGCCATGACAAATGCTTCAGGCTGATGCATCCCACATTTTAGACATTGTTTTAACTTAAATTCTCTAATAAATAAGTTTACTTACACTTCTGAACGTATCCAATGATATTATATAAAATTTTCCGCCACGTAAATATGTAATACGTTGTGCACGGAATAATATAAACCGAATAGCGTATTTATATTTCGATGAAAATTGCTCCCAAGGTGTTAAGTAGGCGTAATCGGATAATTCCAAGCCCTGTCAAATAAAAGAGAATTGAAATATTATTTGGCCATATGGAATCTGACCATTTAAAATATTTGAGACATAAGTATTAAAAGAAATCAAAAACCAAATTTAACAAACTCAGAATTTAACTAAATGTTTTAGGCCAATCATCTAATTCCGAGATCTAAGTTAGGAAATAATGTAACTTCACAGGGTCAGAGCTACGGTTAGGTTTGAGGTGTGTGTCTTCGTGCACGGAAGCACCTTGGTTAAATAACAAGGATCCCGATAGGTTTGAACGAACGATCTATGAAACTGCATTTTTTTTTAAATTATAACCTTGAATGCAACAACTTCTCCGAAATAGCAATGAAACCAAAGTTGAAGTACCATATTGAGCAGATAAGGCATCAATGCAATTCTTTCGGGAGTATCTGCCAACTAAAAATAAAATAAATTAAATTAATAAAAGAATAAAACAATTTCATAAATATAATTAACTTACAATAGCAAATTTATAAATTGCCACTCCTAAAATTGCAGTACTGTTTAAAAATTGAACAAAAAGAAAGGTACCCAATAAGTTTTGAATATCTTGCACCAATCTGAAATACATATAAAGACATTTCATTAATCATCACTTCTTGTGGGTTCCTATGTGGACCTGTTCAAAAAGATTTCATATAAATTCAGGGACCCTCCGCTGTGTCACGAGGGTGTTAACTCCCTTGAAATGCAGATTTATTTCTAAATGGTTGTGATGTCGACTTCTGGATCCTCCAGAAAAAACATATCCTATGAGGCATAGGCGTAGCCAGAAATTCTTTGATGGGGGGGTTTAGAATTATTTCTCCCCCCCCCCTAATGGGACACTATAGGGTAGGGCTGACGGTAATGGATTTTCATTACCGACCTCGATAATGAAAAAAACCGGTTTTTCTCGAAAGTCGGTAAAAATTTTTTACCGCCCGCGGAACCAGGCCGAAAAAATATTTTACCTTTTTTTAGAGAGCCAATTTTTTGCCGAAACATTTTTTTCTTTTTTGCGGGACCAAAATTTTTCCCCGTCCGCAAAATATTTTACCTTTTTTTAGAGAGCCAATTTTTTCCGAAACATCTTTTTTTTTGCGGGACCAAAATTTTTCCCGTCCGCAAAAAATATTTTACCTTTTTTTTTAGAGAGCCAATTTTTTCCGAAACATCTTTTTTTTAGAGACTACTATTTTTTGCCGAAACATTTTTTTTTGCGGGACCAAAATTTTTCCCCGTCCGGAAAATATTTTACCTTTTTTTTAGGAGACGCCAATTTTTTTGCCGCCGCGGAACCACAATTTGGTTTGCCGCCGCGGAACATTTTTTCTCGCCGAACCAAAAATTTTTTACCGCCCGAAAAAATAGGTTTTTACACGAACTTTCGAAAAAACCGGTTTTTATCGAATTAGAGGTTCGTTACCGCGTTTTCGGTAAAAAATTTTTACCGGTTTTTACCGGTAAACCGGTTTACCGTCCAGCCCTACTATAGGGCGTCTAATGAAATATATGACTATCACTTACCCCACCTTCAACTTCGCCCCCCCCCCCCCCTGGACCCCCCTCGAGGTGGTTCGGGCCCCCCTTTCTTAATTAAGTCCCGCAATTTTTCAATCAACTCGTATTTCAGGAAAATAAAAAATGCAACTCTTAATTTTATGTATATGGGCCTAAAATACGAAGGTGTCCCCTCTATCTGTTTCTCTTGATCAGAGTACCATCTCAGATGTCTTTAAGAAAAAAATAAAATCTATTTATATAATACTTTTTATTATTTTTCATTTACGTAGATTTAATGAATTTTAAGCGGCTTTAATTTTTTATAAAGCATAAAAAAAATCATTTCTTTTCAATGGGAAAATTCTGAATTTTCTCGAATTTTTTGCGTTTTTTATTTAATTTTTTTTTTTTTTAATTAGACAAAATTATCAACAAGTATTTTACTTTCTCTTACCCTATATATGAAATATATAGAGAGAAAAAGTATTTTGTATTATAGAGCTTAAATATCTAGTCATGGCTTGGGTCCATTGGGGGGGCTTTGAAACCCCCAACCCCCCCCCCGTGGCTACGCGCCTATGCTATGAGGGCACCCTCAGAGCCCATCGAGAGGGCGCACCGGCCAATTTCCCGGGACCCTGGTGGGCCAGCACGCATCTGAATTCAACATAATTTTTAGGCTGATCAATATCAAACTAAAAGATAATTCGTATTAAAATTAATCTTCTCTTGTGATTGGGGTGATATTAATTTGTGAGTGTCATAAGAGAAGAAATATTTTGTTCTAAAATTTTAAAAGTGGGTTAAAAGAAATTAAATTTAAAGATTTATAAAACAATACTTTCTCTCTATATATTTCATAAGTATAGGGGGGTAAGAGAAAGTAAAAAACTAATCACATTTCAACATTCATAAATCATTATCGTGTAGAAATTAAATTTCAACTAAATAAGCTTACATTAAAATTTTCATATATAAGCTCAGCTTTTGGCCCTTGGTAGCTTCTGGTGCCAAAGGTCAAGGGAGTTGAACGCACCCGTACCGGGCGAAAAAATTTGGTTCAATTGAATTTGGATTAAATAGGGATGGGTTCCTCTAATGACCAAAAAAAGACCTAAAATAAAAAAAAAGCAAACTCTTTTTAGTTGTAAAATCTTTTCGGAAGAGGACGCATGAGTGTCGAAATACGCATTAAGTGTTAATTTATTATAAATCTCCCGGGTACGCTTCCCCGTTCCAATCGAAAAAAAATATATTTCAAATGAGAGATGGATAATTGTAGGCCAGGAGCAGCCAATAAAAAGACTCTGTGTGCAGGTTCTAATCGCCAGAAACGTTTCGGTTCAGATGGCTCATAAACAGGGCCGCAGACAGACTTGACGGGCCCCGGGGCTACTTACTAATACGGGCCCCCCCCAACAAAAAAAAAAACTTAGTTTTTTTTTTAAGTATATAAAAAAAAGGCTATTGTGGCCTTCATGCCAACACTTTTTTACACAGTTTTTGACACAACTTTTGAAATAGTTATACATAGCTTACAATATTTATTTAAATAAAGTTATTTAAAAATTTTTTAAAATTTCCTAAACAAAGAGTTACAATAATTTATCGATAAACACTCACATGTCTTGTTAAATAATTTATCGAGGCCAGATCCGGACAGAGAATTTCCGGGGGAATCTGGGGGTATGGAAAATTTTTTGAAAATTAACCACTGAAATCTGCGTTTTTAGCTATTCTGAGTCTTGAAAAAGACCAAACTTGATTTGAGCTTAAAGGGCCCGGACCCCCTGAGGAAAAAAATTTCAAGAAAATGATTTTTTTAGTTGAAATTTGAAGATTTGAGCTTAAAGGGCCCGGGCCCCCCTGAGGAAAAAAAAATTTCAAGAAAATGATTTTTTTATTTGAAATTTGAAGATTTGAGCTCAAAGGGCCCGGGCCCCCTGAGGAAAAAAATTTCAAGAAAATGATTTTTTTAATTGAAATTTTAAGATTTGAGCTCAAAGGGCCCGGGCCCCTGAGGAAAAAAATTTCAAGAAAATGATTTTTTTAATTGAAATTTTAAGATTTGAGCTCAAAGGGCCCGGGCCCCCTGAGGAAAAAAAATTTCAAGAAAATGTTTTTTTTTTAATTATTTTAATTTAACCATGAAATTTAATTTTTATTAGAATTTTAAGATGGGAGCGCAATGGGCCCGGGCCCCCTCGGAGGGCCCGGGCCCCGGGGATATAGTCCCCCCTGCCCCCCCCCCCTGTCTGCGGCCCTGCTCATAAATTAAAAGCAGTGCTGGACTGGCCTACCGGGAGACCGGAAATATCCCGGAGGGCCCTCAAATATATTATATTTAAGGTTTTAAATTACTAATGTACTTTTTTTTTTCTTAAATTTAACATTGTGGACCTACGTTCCAGATATTTCCCGGAATGTGTTTCCGGAATGAAAGTTGGAAGAAAACGCAACCAAAATTTTTTCTTTATAAATATATTTCAACAGCTGACGTTTCGGCTTTGGTCAAAGCCATCCTCGGAGCTGTTATTGGTCATCATATACATATATTTTGAATTGTATCAGGTATTAAAATTAATTTAGGATATAACATCAGGGAAAAAAGTGTGATTTTATAATAAGGAGAGGTTTGCGGTTTGCGTGATGGATGAGTTTGAAAAGAGGTAAAATAAAGAGCATGGTTTAGAAAACGAGAACGAAAAAAATTGTTTATTTATTTTTCAACAAAACGATATTGTTACAACAATATTTATAACTAATAATATTGGCGCGCATTATTAACGAATAATAATAATACTCCAACAAAAAGTCTTTAGTTCAAGACAAACTTTTTCCTTCTTCAATTATCACATTAGGCAGACACAAAAAAAAAAAAATAAATAAATATATTGTATTGGTGATAGAAGAAGGAAAAAGTTTGTCTTGAACTGAATACTTTTATCCCTGATGTTATATCCTAAATTAATTTTAATACCTGATACAATTCAAAATATATGTATATGATGACCAACAACAGCTCCGAGGATGGCTTTGACCAAAACTGAAACGTCAGCTGTTGAAATATATTTTTAAAGAAAAAATTTTGGCTGCGTTTTCTTCCAACTGATACAAATTCCACAAGCCATAAAATACCCTTATACTAAATGTGTTTCCAGTCCAGCCCTGATTAAAAGAACCGAAACGTCTCCGGTGATTAGAACTGAGTCTTTTTATTGGCTGCTCCTGCTCACAATTATTCATCTCTATACATCCACTATTTTTGGATAAGATCTACTAACTGAAGTACCACTAACAACTTGAAGGTCAACATCAAACACCTTTTATTTCAAATGAGATAAATAGGGATGGGGTCTAAACAGGGCCGTTCCTGGCGGGCGTGCACTCCGTGCCAGCACGGAGGCGCCAGTCCCAAAGGGCGCCGGAGGCGCCTTCCAAAGGACGCCGGTGGCGCCTTCCAAAGGACGCCGGTGGCGCCTTCCAAAGGAAGGCGAAGACGAAAAGCCAAAGGGCGACGGAGGCGCCTTCTAAAGGACGGCGGAGGCGCCTTCTAAAGTACGGCGGGACTCAAAGCCAAAGGGCATTTTCGTGCCTGGGTCCTTGGTCCGTCGCAAGTGAGAAAAATTTGTTTCAAAAGAATTGGCTGCCAATAATTGGCGTAACTATATTGAATGGCGCCCCCCGCGGGTACAAGAATGTCGCCCCCCTCCAAAAAAAAATTAAAAAAAATTGTTAAATAAATGAAAATTTTAAATAGCTTTTTTTATTTAAAAAATCTGGTGTGACTGGCGCACTAGCACACAACTTTCTCTTACCTTCGGTAATCGAAAGTTGTGTACTGTGCTTGTCACACCAGATTTTTCGTGTCGAAATATATTTAGTTCCCGACAGTACGGTACATTTGAATTCAGATGTAAAATTTATAAGTATGGGAAAATATTTATATTTTGTTACCATGGCAACCATTTTTCCTATCTTTCCTATGAAACACAAGAGTAAAGTGGTCTTCAGAAGATTTCAATCGCAAAATGAAAATATACATTTTAAAGAGCATCTAAAAAATAATTGATTTTTGAATTTAAAAAAAAATCGTTGGAGCAAATTTTGAGAAAATCGAAAAAAACTGAAAAAGTACATCAGTAAAGTACTAGTACTCTTTGGCCGATTTTGATTAAAAGCTTATTTTTCCGGTCCCGGGGGTGTTTAACTTGAATATAAAATTTCAACCTCGTAGCTCAATTCCTTCATGCTTAAAATTGAACACACACACACCCACCCACCCACACACACACACCCACCCACCCACCCACAGACAGACCATGTCGCGAAAACCACTTTTTGGATTCAGGGGACCTCAAAACGTGAAGATCCATCAAAATCTCGACATCGAATTTTTGACATGAATCCAATACTTTCTCTCTATATATATATTACATATATACATAGGTAAGAGAAAGTAAAAAATAAAAGGGGAATGAATGACTTCCCCAGCCGGGGGGCCTGGCAAAGGAGAAAATCAACAGTCACCACAATCGTTGAAGTTAAGTGATGCTAAGCACGGCGAAAGTTCGGGATTGGTGACACCGAGCAATCAGCGTGTGGAACGCCCCCCCGGTTGCCATCGGTACATTGTATATTAAAATTTATAATAAATAAATAACCCCTAAATGGCCTCTATAGCCGAAAAGGGGTTAAAAAAAAAAAAAAAAAAATGACTTCCCCGAGACTTTCTCGTATATTCTTTTGGAATTATATCTGGGTGTGTGTGTGTGAACACGATAGCTTAAAAAGGCAAGCAGCCAGATCGATGAAATTTGGTATATACTCCTTACACTAAAATTGTAGATTTATATCAACTTTTGGAGTAAAGTAGTACTTTACCTAATAAGTTTTTTTCAAAAATTATAAAATTTTGAATTTTTGTTATATTATGATAAATTACTCTATTTTAAAAAGTTTTTATTCTTTGACATTTTTTCGAAAACTGAAAAAATTTTTTTCATAATTTAGTTGGGGGAGGGCGCCAAAAATGACCTGGCACGGAGGCGACAACTTACCCAGGAACGGCCCTGGGTCTAAATGCCGAAAAAACCCTTTAAAACAAATAAAGAAAAAAATTTAAAATATTTCTCTGTTAATACATACTTGATAATATTTTGATGATAAATAATACTTTTTCGAAGGATAGCATATCGTTGTCTATCAGTACAATTCTGAACTTCCCCATAATCATTCACCTGCTTTTGTAGAATTTCAATTTGACATGATGTTTGTATCAGAATAGAAACTATGAGGCAGTCGAAGCCCATATCTGTAGGCGGCCCCCACCCCATGATGCCCACCACCCCGTGGATGATGACCAGACCATAATACCGCCACCAGGATTCCGGGTACCATTGTCGCGCCCTGAGCAGAGGCTTGAAGGCTTCAGTATTGTTGTAAATCAGATACTCGGGGTTCTCGAGATTGATCGTCTCAAGGAATGATTTAATATAGACAATGGCGCTAGTAAGAAGGCCAATACCCACGACAGTGGACACCAGATATACTGATTTCCTCTTCCCCTGATTCACCACTAACAGAAATCTTTCCTCCCTCGGGAATAAGCCCTTGTTCAATCTCTCCACCAGTTCTACCACAATACTATGATTAAATAAAAAATAATTAAGCTTTATAACATTAGTAGACACCGTTATCATAATCGGTAAATTAGTTGTAATAACTAAAATATCATTTAAATTCAGAAAACAATCAACGTAAATTAAAAAGACATTTTCGGCAACATAAAAAACAACAAATGTTGTATAAATATGATATAAATATTTTTTAAATCCTTTAACAAATGGATTCCAAATTCCAGCAAATTTTAATATTGTTAGATTGAGCCAAAATAAATTTTGTTCACTTGGATACTGTTTTGTTGCCATTTTATTAACAAATGAGTTTTTGTTATTGGATAACTAATTTGGAAATCTAATTCGATCATTAAGAAGTGCAATAATTAATTAGATTTTTAGTAATTCAAGGTAAAGGAACATTAATATTTTAGAGAAAGAGAATAAGAGGGAGAAAATATTTAAGTTTAGGAAATAAAATTCGATTTTCTGTTTTGAGTTGAGATTAGGCCTACATGATTGATGACTGTCTTAATTAGCTATTAAAAAAAGATTAAAAAATTTCAACTTTTAGATTAAATTTTGCCTATGTGGCTATAGTCTTCCTATCTATATATAGTTATTATAATAATTTATGTAGATGGATGAGTAAAAAGGCCAAGCAGCTATTATTATTTCTTTATTGCAGTGGTTCTCAACCTTTTTTGATGTGCGGCCCACTTTTTTTCGTAATTTTTGATATGCGGCCCACTTTTTCTGTAAAAAAAAAACGCTGAGGCCCAGTGTATATATATAATTTTATTGGCCAATATACCCCCCAAGAAGTAATAATTTATAAAGGGTTTGTTGAATTTTTTTTTAATAAAATATTTATTAAATATTTTATTTTATAATAATGAAGAGTTTTTGTTCTATTTTTTTTTTTTTTTTTTTTATTTTTTCCCCGTGATGGGGCCCCTATAGGCGCCAAAGATGGGGCCCGGGCCTTTTAATTTTTAATAATAAAATTAAAACAAAACCAACTGCGTTGCCCATTAGAGAATTTCTGATCCTCAAATATAATTTTATATAAATATCTTTTCTTAGACGTCCGCGGCCCAGTTCCAATCAGCTCGCGGCCCACAACTGGGCCGCGGCCCACGGGTTGTGAACCGCTGCTTTATTGGTATCAAACCCACAGCGACGTTTCGGTCGACTATGCGACCATCTTCATGGCTAGGGTTTAGTCAATAGTAACCCTCTTGAGTTCTTTTATAGACATTTATGTATAATTTATTCAATACGATCTATCACAATTACATTCAGCTCCAGTCAAATTTAATATATAAATGCCTATCAAAGAACTCAAGAGGGTTACTATTGACTGAACCCTAGCCATGAAGATGGTCGCATAGTCGACCGAAACATCGCTGTCGGTTTGATACCAATAAAGAAATAATAATAGCTGCTTGGCCTTTTTACTCATCCTTCTACATATTGATTCAGCTATTCACCTAGCTTATATATAATTTAATTTATTTCTAAATAACATCAATTACAATAATCAAGTTTTTTTACTTTCTCTTACTTATATATGTTAATATATAGAGAGAGAAAGTATTGGTTTCATATAAAAAATTCGATGTCGAGATTTTGATTGGATATACACGATTTGAGTCCAAAAAAGTGTTTTTCGCAACCTAAAGCGTTTGTCTCTGTCTGTGAACAAAATATTTCAAGCAAGGAGGTTGAAATTTTATATTTAAGTTAGGCACCCCCCTGGGACGTGACACGAAGCATTTGTACAAAATCGGCCAAAGAGTACTAGTACTTTACTGATGTACTTTTTCAAATTTTTTTCGATTTTCTCAAAATTCGCTCCAACGATTTTGATTAAAATTCAAAAATCAATTATTTTTTATATTCTCTTTAAAATATATATTCTCATTTTGCCATTGAAATCTTCTGAAGACCACTTTACTCTTGTACTTCATAGGAAGAATAGGAGAAATGGTTGCCATGGTAACAGAATATAAATATTTATATTCATACTTATAAATTTTACATCTTGAATTCTAATATATCGGCGGAAACTAAATATATGTCGACACGAAAAATCTGGTGCGACAGTCACACCAGATTTTTAAATAATACAATCATAAAGTGAAATAAATAATTAATTTAATTTTGTGGTTTTTTGTTCAGAAAATCCAAAACCACAAGTGGAAAGTAGCCTGCCTTTAATAGGCAAATATCGATTAATTTAAAAGAAAAAAAAAATTGATGAAAAAATAAATTTTCCAATCAATTGATTGGAACTAAATTGTCTTCTTTCTGAATCTGCATTTATTGGGTGATATTTCGAAAAAAAATTATTATTGATTTATTATTGGACTGGAAATAAAACTCGGGAGTTACCGGGAAACTTGCCGTCCAACAATACAAACAGTCCCACAACAAGGGGTCGACGGCCCCGGGCGCATTAAAGAAAGGGGCGCCGGCAGTCTTTATATTTTTTGCAAAAAAAATTGTATTATTAATAATAATGATTGAAGTGAAGACAAAAATTGACAAACTTATCTAAAAATAATATTTAAATATTTCTTTGTTATTATCTAGAATCGTCTGACAACAGCGCCCGCTCTAGGGGGGGGGGCAGATGTGTCAAATTTAGCATGAAATGGCAATTCTCAATATCTATTCTATGTCCTCTCTGTGATTGCCGCCTTCATAAAATGTCATTTATTTTTGTTTTTTAATTTTTCATTATTTAATTTCATCAAAGCATGCTCCAGGAAAATTCCACCGTTCTTGTTTTTGTTTTAATCGATTTTTACTTTCTCTTACCTCTATATATATGTTAATATATAGAGAGAGAAAGTATTGGTTTCATGTCAAAAATTCGATGTCGAGATTTTGATGGATCTTCACAGGAAATGTACAGAGGAATATTTTTGTATTCTTTTCATTTGTGTATTCCATGAATGTAAACAAATCCTCAAGCAGGCACTGGATTGGAATACGTAGTAATATTATAATAATGCCCTCGGGGCATGGCGTAGAGGTTAGCGTGCTAACCTCGTATACCAAACGTCGCGGGTTCGGACCCCAGGCAGTCCGATGATTTTATTTAAGCCAATTGGATACCAAATGGCTTAAATAAAAATGCCTGGACCCCTATATGTATATTTATATAATAACGGTTACCGTCTAAAGTCTTAAATGGCCTGAGTTGCCGAAAAGACTGTGTGAATGTGTGTGTGAGTGTGAGTGTGAATGAGAAAAAGTGTGAATGTTTTTTATTAAAAAAAAAAAAAAATTAATAATAATTTTCTTTTATAATTAAGAAAAGGCGAGGGTCCGCCCGGCGGCCGAAGCCAGCGGCTGGGGGTCCAGGGGGCGTAGCCCCCGCTCAGACACCAGCCCGTTTCTCATATTTAAGGCGAGGGTCCGCCGCGGGCCGCCGAGCCAGCTGGTGGGGGTCCAGGGGGCGTAGCCCCCCCTCTCGAAGCCCAGCCCGTTTCTCATATTTAAGAAAGGCGAGGGTTCGCCGCAGGCGGCGCGAGCCAGCGCTGGGGGTCAGGGGGCGTAGCCTCCTGCTAGAGCGAAGCCCGCCGAAGGCGGGCGGCGCGGCTAGTAATTTAATTTATTTCTAAATAACATCAATTACAATAATCAAGTTTTTTACTTTCTCTTACTTATATATGTTAATATATAGAGAGAGAAATTATTGGTTTCATATAAAAAATTCGATGTCGAGATTTTGATTGGATATACACGATTTGAGGACCCCTGAGTCCAAAAAAGTGTTTTTCGCAACCTAAAGCGTTTGTCTCTGTCTGTGAACAAAATATTTTAAGCAAGGAGATTGAAATATTATATTTAAGTTAGGCACCCCCCTGGGTCGTGACACGAAGCATTTGTACAAAATCGGCCAAAAAGTACTAGTACTTTACTGATGTACTTTTTCAAATTTTTTTCGATTTTCTCAAAATTCGCTCCAACGTTTTGATTAAAATTCAAAAATCAATTATTTTTTATATTCTCTTTAAAATATATATTCTCATTTTGCCATTGAAATCTTCTGAAGACCACTTTACTCTTGTACTTCATAGGAAGAATAGGAGAAATGGTTGCCATGGTAACAGAATATAAATATTTATATTCATACTTATAAATTTTACATCTTTAATTCTAATATGGACCATTTATTTTGAAAGTGGTGTAAGTCCATTTTATATTGTTTCGAGAAAATTTAAGGTTAACATATTTGTTTATTAAAGAATCTATTTACCGACCAATTTTCAATTGTACAAAACATGGGATTTTTTTAAGAAATTTACCACTAGCTCGTTATACATAGAAAATATACATTAATTTAAGCATAAATTATGTGATATCTCAATTTTTAAAAAAATGGACTTACACCATTTTCAAAATAAACGGTCCATATATCGGCGGAAACTAAATATATGTCGACACGAAAAATCTGGTGCGACAGTCACACCAGATTTTTAAATAATACAATCATAAAGTGAAATAAATAATTAATTTAATTTTGTGGTTTTTTGTTCAGAAAATCCAAAACCACAAGTGGAAAGTAGCCTGGGTTTAATAGGCAAATATCGATTAATTTAAAAGAAAAAAAATTAATAAAAAATAAATTTCCCAATCAATTGATTGAAATTAAAAATCTTCTTTCTGAATCTGCATTTATTGGGTGATATTTCGAAAAAAA
Organism: Euborellia annulipes; assembly: GCA_023213315.1. Taxonomy (NCBI): domain Eukaryota; kingdom Metazoa; phylum Arthropoda; class Insecta; order Dermaptera; family Anisolabididae; genus Euborellia; species Euborellia annulipes. Next base: position 807 of record JAKCPI010000474.1, on the reverse strand, counting down.
ATTATTATTGATTTATTGTTGGACTGGAAATAAAACTCGGGAGTTATCGGGAACTTACCGTCCAACAATACAAACAGTCCCACAACAAGGGGGCGACGGCCCCGGGCCGCATTAAAGAAAGGGCTGTCTTTATATTTTTTGCAAAAAAAATTGTATTATTAATAATAATGATTGAAGTGAAGACAAAAATTGACAAACTTATCTAAAAATAATATTTAAATATTTTTTTGTTATTATCTAGAATCGTCTGACAACAGCGCCCGCTCTAGGGGGGGGGGCGCAAAATATAATCTTAGCCCGGGGCTCAAGTTTTCCTTGGTGTATCCCTGAATACACAACACAAATTTATAGCCTAATTGCATAGGATCTCAAACCAGGTGATTTAATTTAAGCTTCCCACAGATTCCAGGTTTAGGTAAATGGATTTTCCAACTTATAAATAAGGAAAAATAAAATTTCTCTTATTCTTTATTAAAATTTATTGGCCAACTCGATGCGCAATCTAAGTTTCGTCCTATCCGACATCATCAGGACCTCAATTTCAGAAGATCCATTCAAAGATATTTTCAATCACCTTAATTTGCCAACAGATGGTAAAAAAATTATTTCATATATATATATAAATATAATATTCGATCTTCAGTTTTTAAATTCTTTTTATACATATACATAAATTACAAGAACAACAATTTAGAAAATGTTTTCCTGAGGTTTTTTGTTTTCTTACTTGTTTGATATCAATTCTTCAGAATTTAACATATACTTATATAAACTTTTATTCTTATTTCTTAATTAAATCTTGCGTTT
>JAKCPI010000473.1:0-91744 GCA_023213315.1 Euborellia annulipes | reverse complement strand
AAATGGCGACATACGAGTGCAAAGGGTTAATTTTTAAAGGTCGCTCAAAATTTATTTTTATTTGATTCATATTAAATATTTAATAAATTTTTACTTTTAATTAGTAAGATAATCGACAAAAATACACCACGAGATGAACAAAAAACAGAATACTGAAAGTATATTTATTGCGATTAGCAAATTAAGGTACGATTGATTATATTTTTCAAATATCTTACTAATTATTATTAGGAGAATTTTCATTATAGACCACATTTGTATTAAATATTTATTAAAAAATATATAAATACTGTATAACGTTTCAACTGCTTATTCTGCAGCCGTTATCAAGCACCAGGCACTTGCTCCGACTCAAGCGAACTGGTGAAACGTTGTACAGTATTTATATATTTTTAATAAATATTTAATACAAAAATGTGGTCTATAATTAAAAATTCTCCTAATAATAATATTTCAAACCACAAAAGCTTTAATAAACATCTTACTAATTAAAAGAAAATAAGAATTTATTAAATCTTTAATATGATTATTTAAAGGTCGCTTGAAAACATCGAAAGAAATGCAGACAAACTAAAAAAAAATTTGAGGGACCTTTAAAAAATTAATATTTTAAGTTGAAAATTTGTGAAACTTATTTTTTTTCGATTATAAAGAGGAGGCAATGGCTAAGCCGGCTAAGCTTAGGATTACGGAGTCCGAAGTCTCAACACGACTCGGGTTCGGATCCAGCTTGCCGCAAATAATTCAACCATCCTGCCGAAGTCTCCTTAGGGTAGGTAGGGGATAGCCCCACCGTGGTAGATCACAAAGGGCCTAATTGGTTTAAGTGTGTTCCCTCTCTGGGAACGGCCACTTCAACCTAACCTTTCGATTATAAAATTCGACCATAACGAGAAAAAAAATTAAAAAAAGAAAAAAAAAAAATCGATTTTTGACGAATTTGGAAATTTTTTTAAAATTTTGATCGACTCGAAAATTTTTTTGAGCCTATCTTTGGAGAGGTCTCTTTAAAACATGAAAAAATATATAGAATAGGTCTAAATTGCCTTCGCTGCACTAAAAGAGAGCTTAAATGAATAAAAAAAAAAAAAAAAAAAAAAAAAAAAAAAAAAAAATTTGGGCCCCCAATGACTAAATCCTGGGACCGCCACTGTTTTCATTGGATTATATATAATTTTTTTTGTCAATTGTGCAAGTAACATTAAATATAAATTTTTTTAGGACATATTTCATAAAAAAAATACTACTATTAATTAAAGCATTTGAAAACAATATTCCGTGCTTAACTCAATTTTTAATCTTTTGGCGCTTGATACACTAATGCATAACAAGGTTCAATTAATATTAGATGTTAAGAAATTTTTGAAAAAGCGAAGGCCTCTGATAAAAGAGGATTATCAAAGGTGAAGGTGTGACGTGCAAAACGAATGAACGAAAGCAAAAGTTGTTTGGTCGGCAAAATTCTAATCAATTATGATTAAAGATAATCAAAACATCAAAAAAAAAAAAGAATTGATTGTAAAAATGTACTTGCTAGTCTTGATCCCATTCACATCTAACAATTCCTCTATTGTCTCAAAAAAAAAAAAAAAAAAAAACGAGTTATTTTATATAAAAAAAAATTTTTTATTACAAATTACCTAATTTAAATTCCACTTTTTTTTTTTTCAAGTTCAAGTGCGGATTTGGGATCTTGGCCAAACAGATTCTAATTATTTAGGAATTAATTATATTGGGAAGGATTTTTTTTTTTAATTTAATTCCGTTGGAAATGAAAGAGCAGCAGCAGCAGCTCTTTTACATAATCCCGAATTGGCTGGAGCTGGCTGGAAACTTGAGCTACCCCCGGGCTCAGGGACCGGCAGACGGCCTTCAAAACGACGACGACGTCATCCGTCCTCTTCAGTGGGCCTCAATTTGCATCTCTCTTACAAATAAAACAAAAACATTTGCCATTCTTGACATTTACAGTTAGTTTGATTTAAAAATAAATCTATAAATGATCACACGTTTAAGGGGATGATCTGACAATATTAAAAATGGAAGAGTAAAAAAAATGGAATGGTTGCACACATCACACAACTTTCTCTTACCTTCGGTAATCTAAAGTTGTGTTCTGTGCTTGTCGCAAGGGCGGATCCAGAGGTGTTTCTCGGGGGGGGGGGGGGTGAATCTCAAAAATTTTTAAAATTTTTCTGCTAAAAAATTTTTTTTCAAAAAAGTTTTCCGGACACAAAAATTTTTTCCCGTCTGAAAAATATTTTTGCCTCCCGCGGAACCAAAATTTTTTTCATGTGCCACCCGCGGAACATTCCTCCCCTCTTTCGCGGGACCGAAATTTTTCCCGTCCGTTTAAATTTGATTTGTATTTAATACAAATCGAATTTTTTTAATATTAGTTTTTAAATTTTACATTAAAAATAAATTTAAAAAAAAAAGTATTTTTTTCAAATCTCGGGGGGGGGGGGGGTAATTACCACCTTTACCCCCCCTCCTGTATCCGCTCTTGGCTTCTCGCACCAGATTTTTGTGTCAACATATATATTTTTTCCACCGATATACTGGTTCATTAGGGGTGGTCCATTTTTATAAAGGTCAATTTTTTTTTAGTAATTTAATATCAGGTACCCGGTACCCCCTTGATCTTTTCCATTGCATTAAAAAATGTCTGCAAAATTTGAACTCATTTGTAACGTCTTTGAACATTGAGAATTTTCAAAAATTTCAGCATTTGTTTTCGTCCACAAGGGACTAAATTAATTCACATTCGGATAAAACTAGAAATGTATTATTTATAGGAACCGACCGAATACTCGGTTTCTGTTTCGGCCAAAAATAGCCGAAACTTTCGGCCAAAAAGTAGCCGAAACTTTCGGCCGGTCGAAACCTGAGTCTGAAAAGTTAGGATGAGACTCGTATGCAAAAAAAAAAAAAGGTCAAATGATTTGCAAAAAGCGCGGAAAAGGTGCGGAAAAAAATTTAGTCTCCCTAAAAAAAAAGGTAAAATGATTTTCATGGGAGGGGAAAAAATTTTCCGCAGGATGGAAAAAATTTCAAAAAAAAAAAAAAAAAAAGGTAAAATAATAATAATTTTTTATAGGAAATACAAGTTTCGGTTTCGGCCGAAACTAAGATTGAGGCCGAATATTCGGTTTCGGTTGAAAATCTTGTTTCGGTCGGACCCTAATTATTTAGAATCTATTATTGTTTAAAATCACCTTAAATAATACATAATTAATGGAACTAATAAGAAAAGCTAGATTTAATAACCCTTAATTTTAAAGCATTTGAATGTAACTTGTAACTTTGGATGTAATTTGAATGTAAAATGTCAAAAAGATCATCTTTAAATTCTTGCTCGTGTTTGGGCCCTAGCTCAATACTACTGGTGTCTAAATAATATCCCGTGGGATAGTATAAAGAAATAAAGACATTCTGATTCTAAAGAGAGATAGATTAAATTGTTTCATCTGTCAAAGTTCCTCAGCATAAATCTGTTCATATTTATTTGTCAATTCGATTATATAAAATTATATTTAACAAATTTGTGAAATAAATAGAGGCGGAGTCTAAAAGCATAAAAAAATAAATTAATTAATTAAATAAATAAATTAAATAATAATAATAATTAAATAAATTTAAAAAAATCTTACCATTTTACAGTGTTTTCGTGTTTTATGATTAATTGTTGCCATGTTTCATTTTCGAACGATTAACATTAGAATTTTTAATAAATAGAGGATAAAAGAGATGCCAACAAATTTATTTCACTATCCTCAAGCGTCTTTAACAAGCATAGAGTGTTTATCGTAATCATAAAGTGCAATATTCTATTCATTTCATGACAAACACTAATGAATTCGAAGGTCATACCCATTCCCATCTTTAGCGAGAAACAAAGCACGATTCTAAAACTCATCAACTAATTTGAAGGGGTGTTTGGAGAAAAAAAAGCCAGATTGACTTGACAGCCCTGGTATATTAGCATTTACACTTGATAAAAGGATTATAAAATTTTAAATAATGTAGATCATATTATTGGGCGATAAAAAAATTTCAAGGATAGTTTGTAAGATTTATAATTACAAAATTTTTATACTACCTTTTAAAATGCACTTGTATAATAAAATATTTATCTTAAAAAAAGTGAAGTTGCCAAATTTATTGTAATAAATTATTAATATTGTGATTATTTGCATTAATTATTGCGTATTAAAATAAAAAAAAAAAAAATATCTATGTTTATGAATGTTAATCATAAGATTTTTAATGAGTTTTTTTTTTTAAGAATTTAGACAAAGTAGTAATAGTAATTAAAAAGTAATTTAAATAAATAAATACCTTATTATTAAAGAGGGTATAAAATCATTTTCTATATATTATATTACAATATATAATATAAAGAGGTGAATTGAAATTTTCTTAAAGGGATTAAAACCTGACTATAGGCAAAAATTTTATGATTACTAGCAGTGAGGCCCCCCCATCGGGTGGGCATCGTGCCTGGCCGGGGGGCTTCACCCTCCAGGACCCCCAGCCAGCTGGCTCGGGCCCGTCTTCTTTTATTAATTATGAAAAGAAAATTATTATTTTTTTTAAATTTCATTTAAGGTCTTTTTCGGCATCGGAGGCCATTTAGACCCCTCTAAATAAATTTTTGTCGCATGAGACGGGATGCGAACCCGCGACCCTTGGCACAGAAGGCCAGCACGCTAACTCCTACACCAAGGCCCAAGGGCAAGAACATTATTATTATTATTATTATTATTATTATTATTCCATTCCAATCCAGTGCATGCTTGAAGATTTGTTTACATCCAAAGAATACATCAATGCAAAGAATACTTAAAAATTTCTCTATCCCCCCCCCCCCTCCCTCCCCCCGCATTTAGTGGGGGGGGAGACCACATTTCCTATGGGAGATATCGTAACTTTAGGAATTAATAACTCAAAAAGTTATAGGAATTTCAGGATGAAAATAATTTTCCTGTAATCCCTAGAAGGTCCTCTCTAAGCATAAAAAATATGGATTCGAAATTTCAACGGGATGCCTAAAATTGCTCAAATAGAGCGTGACAGACAGACGGACATAAGCGAATTGTATAAATTAGAAGGGGATAAAGAGATTATTAAAGCCTCGATTTTCATGAATTCTCTAACCAGAAAATAAAGAAATAAAATTTTGGAAAATTTTTGCATCTTCCTCTCCAATATCCTGTGGTAAAAAATAAATATAAATGGCCTCAGCAGAGGAGAGGGAAATAAAAAAAAAATCATATAGAATGCCAATACGGATTTTTAGTTCCACATTTTCATTCGCTAGTATTTTATAATATAAAAAAAATAGTGGTAAAATAACTTAAAATTAATAATCAAATCCCAGGTGGTCAAAGCCTACGTAGTGATTCAAATGAGCCACTAAAACGGGTATAGTAGTAAATAGTATAAAGCAGTGCAAAGGATTTAATTTGCCTAACAAATAAATTTTTTTTTTTAATGAATCTGAATACATCTCAAATGATTAATTCTTGCAGAAGGAGCTGAGCATTGAGTCACGCTTATAAACAATTGTATCAAAGGTCCCTAACCCTATGGGATGAGTCACTTAATATGCCACTAAATATGGATAATTGGAATTACATTCGAAGACGAATCTAAGAGTGAAGAGAACGACTCAAGTGTCAACCTAATCTGGTGAAAAATATATTAAACTCCTATTCGTCCCTAGGTAAGTAAATTATTATAATAAATTAGTGTTCTGGGTTAAATTGTCAACAAAATTGTACTCTTAAACAAAACAAAAACGAGACTGCAACAATTCTAATTGAAAATAAATATATAACGTTTATAGATTGAAGAATATTTGGCACTGAAGAAGGTTACCGAAACGTTTGTCTAGATTAAAATATAAAACAAAACGGTGGCTTTATTCCTCCCGACTTCAATCCCAGCACACAATTTACATATAATTATGATAAGATATGATTGAAAATTTTTTATTTTCTTCTTATTCCAGTTTCTAATTATAGATTAAATTTTATATCCAAATTTTATCGGCTTAGACGAGACACCAAATCGACAATAGATTTAAAAAATAACAAACCAACAATCAACAATAATGAGCGGGCAATAATGAGCCTGACAAAGGATTAGAGCAACAGCCACCAAGATGAGCCAATAATGAGCCTGGCAACAGCCACCAAGATCGGTGCATTTTCACCAATAATGAGCCTGGCAAAGAGTTAGAGCAACAGCCACCCAGATCGTTGTCAAGCAACGTCAGAACCTCGGCGAATCAGTCCCCCAGTAGCCAACGGTACAATGAATTTAATAAATATATTTATGTATGATATAACTCCTAAATGACCTCAGCAGTCGAAAGGGAAAAATCTTTTTTTTTTAATAAAAAAATTCCACCCCCGCCCTATTTCAAAGAGTACAAAAATCATATTTCAAAGAGTACAAAAATCATATTTCAAAGAGTACAAAAATCATGACAATCTCAATATTGATAACATTAAGGGGATCGCAGACAGTTCGATGAATATTCATTTAAATCATTTCAAGGTATAAATAAATTTGTGTGCTTGACTATTATCAAGCAATAAATTAAAAAGTAATAAAAAAGACTAAAAAAAAATTATAAAGTTCTTAAATACATCCTAAATAAAAAAGTAATTTTTTTTTTTCATCTGAATTGTTAGGTGATTAGTTATAGGATAAGGGGTGGAAAAAAAAAGAGTGGAGGGTGAGTCTTACCTGGGGCTGTGCTGGTGTTTGTGGGGGGTGTGTGTGTCGAGTTCGGGGCCCGGTGCGACACTGCGCCAAGTTGCAACTTCTGAGCGGCCTCGTAGGGGCCAAGGGGACCAAGGCGATGGCGACCCCCTCCACAGACACCTGGCCCCGGTCCTGCACAACACCAATACAATTACCTAGATTAGGATACTCGTCAACAACAGCCGAAATAACACCACCCACCTTTCTCTAGGAAATTTAATCCGATTTAACTCACAAAAAAATTATTTTCTATTCAAAAATTTTTATTTTTTGTATTATTTAATCAATCACTATGCCTTCCAAAGGGTTGATTAAGAGAGTTTAGATCAGTGGCTCCCAACCGATGTGCCGCGAGAATGCCCAAGAGGTGCCGCGAGATATTTAGGTAAAAAAATAAAGTTTTGCTAAAAAAAAAAGTTTCCCGTTGTTTTTCCAAAAAAAAGGTAAATTGATTTTCATGCAAGGGAAAAAAATTTAAAATTCCGTCCCAACGCTCCTTTGGGGTGCCGTGGACTTCACTGGTTTAGATTATTCAAATTTTTATAAGTTTGAAAAAGTTTACACAAATGAAAAATTTCAGAAAAAAATAATATGATTTTATAAAGCCTTCCTGAACCTGTTCGGTTGGTAAAATTACATTAGATATGCACGATTTTATTCTTTAACTTGCTTTTTTGGAAATTTTAAAATATTTTATTAAATGGAGAAATGTCAGCTTATTCTCAATGCTAGTATAAGTTTAAGTATAATAAATTGTGACAGTAGCTGCCATTTGTTTCCCTTTGAAATTAAATGCTATTTTATTTCTTTAAAAGAAACTAACAGAGATACAGCTCTGGTAAGTGGATTGCCTACCCAATAGGCGGAACGATTGGTGAATTTAATCTAGACAACGGGCTATATACGCGCCAAACATGGTGACAAAAACTGTGTAAACTATTGTTGGCATGAAGGCCACAATAGTATTTTACAAACTAGAAAAAATCTGGTGTGACTGGCGCACAGCACACAACTTTCTCTTACCTTCGGTAATCGAAAGTTGTGTACTGTGCCTGTCACACCAGAATTTTCCTGTCGACATGTATTTAGTTTCCGACAGTACGGTACATTCGATTTTCAAGATGTACAATTTATATGGGAAAATATTTATATTTTGTTACCATGGCAACCATTTCTCCTATCTTTTCTATGGAGTACAAGAGTAAAGTGGTCTTCAGAAGATTTCAATGACAAAATGAGAATATAGATTTTAAAGAGAATCTAAAAAATAATTGATTTTTGAATTTAAAAAAAAAAATCGTTGGAGCAAATTTAGAGAAAATCGAAAAAAACTGAAAAAGTGCATCAGTAAAGTACTAGTACTCTTTGGCCGATTTTGTTCAAAAGCTTCGTGTCACGTCCCATGGGGGTGCCTAACTTAAATATAAAATTTCAACCTCCTAGCTCTTTTCGTTCTTGAGATATTTTGTTCACAGACACACAGACAGACAGACAGACCATGTCGCGAAAACCACTTTTTTGGATTCAGGGGACCTCAAAACGTGTATATCAATCAAAATCTCGACATCGAATTTTTTGACATGAATCCAATACTTTCTATATATATTAACATATATATAGAGGTAAGAGAAAGTAAAAACTTTTAAGGGGGGGGGGGCGTATTAATAAGTAGCCCCGGGGCCCGTCAAGTCTGTCTTCGGCCCTGGGAACAGTCGAAAAAGATAGGTACGTGTCTTCTGAAACTATAAATATTATTAATGATGATATTTCTCTATAAATATGATTGTAGTGAAAGAGAATTGCGAAAAGTAAAAGTTGAGGAAAATGTATGATTTATAGTAGGAAAGGAGAAGAAACCAGCCTTTATCTTCTCTCTCGCTAACTTATTTATTGAAACAACTTTCGGTAATTATAAATTGTTCTATTTAAAATAGAACAAAACTCAAAAAAATCTGGTGTGACTGGCGCACAGCACACAACTTTCTCTTACCTTCGGTAATCGAAAGTTGTGTACTGTGCTTGTCACACCAGATTTTGTGTCGACATGTATTTAGTTTCCGACAGTAGGGTACATTCGATTTTCAAGATGTAAAATTTATAAGTATGGGAAAATATTTATATTTTGATACCATGGCAACCATTTCTCCTATCTTTTCTATGGAGTACAAGAGTAAAGTGGTCTTCAGAAGATTTCAATCACAAAATGAGAATATACATTTTAAAGAGAATCTAAAAAATAATTGATTTTTGAATTAAAAAAAAAATCGTTGGAGCAAATTTTGAGAAAATCGAAAAAAACTGAAAAAGTGCATCAGTAAAGTACTAGTACTTTTGAGCCGATTTTGTTCAAAAGCTTCGTGTCACGTCCCATGGGGGTGATTAACTTAAATATAAAATTTCAACCTTCTAGCTCTTTTCGTTCTTGAGATATTTTGTTCACAGACACAAACACAGACACACACACACCCACCCACCCACAGACAGACCATGTCGCGAAAACCACTTTTTGGATTCAGGGGACCTCAAAACGTGAAGATCCATCAAAATCTCGACATCGAATTTTACATGAATCCAATACTTTCTCTCTCTATATATATATTACATATATACATAGGTAAGAGAAAGTAAAAGTAAAAATACTTAAAAAATGTATCATACCAGTTCTAACGTATGGAGCACAAACCTGGTCTCTCACACAAAAAAATATGAAAGATCTTGAAACTACACAAAGAGCAATGATCATGATTGTTCTTTGCGTAAAAAAAATAAAAAACAAAGTAAATATGGACCAACTCTACAAAAGAATAAAAATGGAAAACATCAACATTTTTATTAGAAGAATTAAATGGAGATGGGCGGGACACGTTGCAAGAATGGAAGACCAACGCTGGACAAGAACATCGACGGAATGGTGCCCTATGGAGCACAAGAAACAAAGAGGAAGACCTTCCAAAAGATGAATGGATGGTTCGGATTGGACCCGGGTTCCAAGACAACGGATGGCGTGGAAGAGTTTGGGAGAGGCCTATGCCCAAGGGGCCTGGTTCCATCATATTAAAATAAATAAATGTAAATAAAGTGTTAAAAAAAATGTAACACATAAATTTATGTATATAATAATTTATTATATATGAACCAATAAAGGCAATAATAATAATAATTTATAAATTGATTATTACTCAGGACAAGCTTTAACAATAATATGGGATAGAAGAGAACAAGTACGGGTGCAGCAAATGGAGCCAAATGCCGAAAACGTGACGTTTGTCCTTTTACGCGTTAGGGGGGGGATAGGGGGTCTGGACAAAACGTTACTAATTGTGACATGGGGGACTCGGGGGTTTCTCTAAGGGTGATATAACAATTCAAAGTTGGTTTTATAAAATTAAAAAAAAAAAAATAACATTGTGTGGTTTTATGAAACCACGATGCAAGTGAAACTTTTTTTTCGGATCGTAGGCGTTTAACTGAAAATTTTCAGAAAATTATTCAATTAAGGGTATTAAAATCGCGTTTTTAATCTTAACTTAATAATTGGAAAATGGGAAATCAATAGACGCATGTTAAAAACTGAGAACAATATTTATTTAGTAATTGAAGATTTGAATCATTTTAAATTATTTTAAAAATTATATTAAAAATTGAATAATTAAATCTCACAATTATTTTTTTATAATTCGTCTTATATATTAAATTTCATCTTTCCTATTTTTGTCGTCACGGCTTGTAACGCGATATGCTGATAGAAGAGCGAAAAAATTTGAGGCCATCAAATTAAAGTTTTACTTTAAAAAAATAAATACAAGGGATTCTTATTAAGTTATAAAATTAAACAATAATCATAATTTTTCGTTTTCTCATATTTGTCCTTTAGTCTATGACTCGTGACATTCTGAATCTTTTAAACATGTATTTTCAATTAATGATGTACCAACATATATCTAAATGCATTATCATATCAGAAAATTTGCGGTCACAACAAAAATATCCTTTAAAAAAAATGTCCATTAAAATACCATGTCTCAAGACGTTTAGTAATCTAAATGAAAAAATAAATTATGAAGATTTTCCTGGTTAATAAATAAAAGAATTACTTAAAATTGTTTCTACTATTTTACAACAAGGGGTTTTTAATTTTGCAAGGAGGGGGTTAACAGTTTAGTACCCCGTAAGTCATAATGGAAAATATTTTTTTTTTTTTTTTAATTAAAAATTTAAATTCATAATAATAATTATTATAATTTGAAATAATATACAGCGGATAGACGGAAGAAACAAAATAGTTTAATATATAAAGATTGCACGTAAAGAATTACAAAAAAAACAACATAAACCGGGAGAATAAACAACATAAACAATAGGTCATTTTGATAACTTACCTACCCCAACATGAAATTCGGAGTTGAAGGACAAACTTTGCTATTCCACCCATAGGATTTACATTGAAGCGCTTTTAAATCAGGCTAATTAGCTTATAAATTTTAATTTTTTCAGCTATTTGATCAAATATTAATATAAAATAGGATCATTAGATTTATATACGTGCTTATTTATCCATAAACAAGTTTAATTTCATGTGATTTAACGGTAGAACAATTTTGTTAGGTTATGGTAAAAATTTCTAATTTATCTATTTTTGTCCTTATTTAATATCTTTTGGAAAATCTGTCTGCTAATAGCTATTAAAAAATAAATAAAGACAAGGAAGGATGGGTTTTTATAAAATTACAACAGGAAATACCTGATATAATGTTTGTATTTATTTATTATATGTACATTTACCTTATAAAGATCTATGAAATAATGTGTTAAAACATATAATTATTATTTTTATAGGCCTATATTAATTTAATATAGAAAGATTAATATAAATATTAATTTATTTTATTTGTTTTTTTAATCCCAGGAGTTTATTTTGCCTTTCTTCAGGTATATATGAGAATCTATCTGAGTAACTAAAAAAAAAAAAAAAAAAAACAAGTAATTAAGTAATTAAAATTTTACAGTAGAAATATAAATTATTTCGAAAATAATGAATAATTGCAATGTATGAATGGAAATATATATAGGTAAATGTAGAATGGGTGGTTGAATCATATTTGGAATAAGAAAAGTAAACATACCTTTAAACCCTTCCTTTGTTGTTCATACCGCTGTCTTTTTTATTTAAATATGTTTATTACTTAGATTATATCCGTTTATTTTAATTATAACACATATTCAAGCACTAATCAAGCCAGGAGAGACCCACTTGTCACTTGTGAGATGTTTCACCTTTGTTGATTATCCTAAATAATGTTTTGAATCATTATATGAAACTAAATAGATATTTTTATTTGTTATTTACCTGAGATAAAGTGTTTAAGTGTATTTGAACTTCGTTTCAGTCAAATTTCTTGTTGTTTATTGAGCATAACCTCTGACACTGACAGTTGATTCAACTTATTTTATGTTTAAAATTTAATTCTGTAAAGAATCTGTACTTCTCTTGATATCCTTTACGAGCACAATTGATAATATTACAAAATTTTGGCATCTTTGAGTATTTGGAGAGCCTAAATAACTCAAAAACAAACATTATCATATAAATCCCTATGTAAATGCATTGAAGTTTGTCCTTCAACTCCGAATTTCATGTTGCGGTAGGTAAGTTATCAAAATGACCTATACATTTGGGAAAAACACGGCCAACTGGAAGATTAATAATGAACTTAACAATAATATTTTTTTTTTTTTAAATTCATTATTATAATTCAGTTGTGACGTATCCTTGGATTAAGTTAATAATTTAATTACCAAAATAATAAATAAATGATTATGACTCAAGTATTTAATCACATAATATAGATCTGGCAACATTGCTGTTTATGTTGATCTTGCCGTTGTATTTTTTATTTATAATATTTCAATGGGTAATGCAAATCAGTTTAGACACAATGGGTGGGCGATTTGCGAGAAAAAATATCGCCATTAAAAAAAGAATGTAAGTAAAAGCGTGAAACGCGTTTTATTTTTTGAGAAGTTGTCCACACTTATCTGAGTCACGTGACTTAGTTATTTTTAAATATGGTGGACTCACATTTTCGTGAATTTTTTGTCTTTCTTGTTAAAATATTTTTAAAAACCTTGGTCAGAAAATTTTGATTTTATTTTTAACGTATTCTATGGAAGTTAATTGATAATAAAAATAGATTTTTTTTTTTTAATCTTTATCAGACGTGGCTACATTATTCGAAATGTGTGCGTTTCGTCTATATTCCCTATAGATTACATGTTAAATTTCAATTTTTTAATAATTAATTACACTTTCCGTTGGATTGGTGCAATTATCAATAATATTTAAAAGAAGAGGAAGATTTATTGCAGTAATTGGAGAATAATAATAAAATTTATTGCTGTTTGCTTTATTCTAAAGTCTGACGACTGGCTTGGCTACCGAAACTGTTGCTAGCCAGTCGCCAGACGTTAGATTAGAATAAAGCAAACAGCAAAAAATTTTATTGTTATACCACAACACCTTGGTCCAATTACTTCAATAAATCTTCCTCTTCTTTTAAAAATTAATTACACGATAACCCTTCGTTCAGCCTTAAAAATGGGCGTAACTAGGGGGTGCCGGGGGGGCTGCCTCTCCCCCCAGAAGGCTCCTTCGCCCCCCCCCCAAGAAAAATTGAGAAAATATGGGGCTTTCCAGGCCCACCGGAGGATTGCTGGTCCCATGCCCCCCCCCCCCAGCCAAATTCTCTAGTTACGCCCATGGCCTTAAACGACTTAAAAAAAATCTTGTTCACATTAAGGATTCAATCAGATTCATCTAATTTGCCTGACTTCTTCTTCTGTCATCGCCTTATTTCCTCGATGCGGGGTCGGCGGACCTCATTTTTTCCCTCCAACCCTATCATTCGTTTTTGTGACCGAGAAGGAGAGAACAGGCCGGCCCGTCGCACGGTCTGGCGCCTGTTGAAAAGAGGAAAGAAGGGAGACGGACATACAAAGAACAGGACTGTCTGTCCCAGCTCGGGTAGCTCGTGGTCGCCATCCACGTACCCAGAAGATGTGGGCCCCTGAGCAACAAAGTTCTCGTTAAAGAAAAATTCCTCACCGGGAATTCAAATTAAATGGAAATAATAAATAAATAGAATTTTTTTTTCTATTGTTTCCATTTTTCCTTTTTCTAGTTACCGGTATTCATTTACTAATAATGATAATTGAATGTTTCGTGAATTTTAAATTTTCATATTGTAATATTAGGCTAACAAAAACCGCAGCATCTCCTTGATGATCGGAAATGCCTGAAAAGATTTTACGCACCCATATGACTCATAGTAATAAATGATTCAACATATTTCAAATTATTTAAACAAATAGCATGTGTGAATTTGTACGAAGTGAGAAAGAATGTTTGCAGAAGCGTACCGAAGGGGGGCGGGGGGGGGTCCGCCCCAGGCCTCGAGCAGGCCCCCAAATATTTGGTGCCCTCAGGGCTCACCAAAAACCCAAAAATTTAGATTAAAAAAAAATATTGAAAATTTGTCTTTGAGAGGGCCCGGGGCCCTCGGGATTCAGGGATATACGGTATTTTTAAAATGTTTTTGTGTATGGAGGAGGGGGGGTATTTAAAAATGAGTTTGCCCCCCCCTCCTTGGTACAAAATGTATATAGGCGCCCCCCCCCAACCGTCTCGGTACGCCTCTGTTTAAAAGTTAACCATGACAATATCCTCACTGGGATGCAGTGGCGCAATCAGGATTTGCTCCTGGGGGCGGTTTTTCGGCGAGGGGGGCTGATCTCAAAAATTTTTCTGTGAAAATTTTTTTTTTTCGCGGAATCAAAATTTTTTCCCCTGCGGGGAAATTTTTTCAGCCCGTAAAAATATTTTACCATTTTTTTAGACACGCTAAAATTTTTGCCGCCCTGCGGGGGAAATTTTTTTCCGTCCGTAAAAATATTTTATCTTTTTTTTAGAGTCGCTAAATTTTTGCCGCCCGCGGAACCAAAGTTTTTTCCCATGTGCCGCCGCCCGCGGAACCAAATTTTTCCCATGCACCGCCCGCGGAACATTTCCTCTTTTGCGGAACCGAAATGATTATATTTTTTCTTTTCTATTTGTAATATATATTTTGGTTTTTTTTTCTCCTGGGGGGGTTAAAACCCTAACCCCCCCCCCCCCCTTGGTTGCGCCAGTGCTGGGATGGATCGATATGAAAAAAAATTTGGTGTAGGAAAAATAATAGTAAAATTAGATTTCTAATCATCACCTATTAATTTTATCCAATTATAACCGCCTAACAAAAAAAAAACAAACAAAATTAAAATATACCAAATTCATTTTAAGAAAAGATGAATTATAAATTGTGGAGTAATTAAAAATAGGAAAGACACTTTCATATCATCTCAGATTGAGTGACATCAAGCGGCAAGAGTTCGAACTAACTAAGAACAAGCTTGTTGTATGATTTGATTCTCTTATGCACGCGACAATCAAGTTCCAAGAATACAATAAAATATATATTCTTAGAAATCTAATTTAATAACGAATTATTAAAATGATATAAGACATTTATATAATAAAAAAATATGAAATAGGATTTTTATCAAATACAAATTTATATGGTAGATAATTTTAGGATACACAATTTTACAAGAGAATAGAGAGAGTGAGAGTAATTAACCTAAATATTATAAATAGGTCCTACCATTAATAATAATCCTGAGTCGACCCGCAGTGTGAGACGAAGACGAAGAAGATTAATAATCCATTATCCAAGGGCACTAATTAAAACACTAATTAAAACACTGATGAACACTAATAATCACAAAATAAAAAAAAAACTTTTAATAAAAAACGCGGATGTGATGTGAATGAATGGCGCGCGAAAAGCCAACTGATCCAAGATGGCTGGCTTCCCCTTCTCCTTGAAAAAAGGAGGGGATTGAAAAAGGAGTGGGGGAGATGGCGCGTAGAATGAAGGCATTTTTTTTAAATCTGGTGTGATGTTTTAGAATTCATATTTCAAATTTATAAATATCAGACAAAAACAGAAAAATTTAGATAAAAAAAAAATTGTCTTTGAGAGGGCCCGGGGCCCTCGGGATTCTGAGATATTTTAAAAATATTTTTGTGTATGGAGGAGGGGGATATTTAAAAATGAGTTCGCCCCTCCCTCCCCTTTCATGGAATATACATATGTTAAAATAATATTCTTTTTAAGATCCAGGCCTGATTATTTAATTTTTTTTTTTTAAGAAAAAATAATTAAAATGCATTCATTTAGATTTTTTTCTTTTAATTTTTGCCCTTTCGGCTACTAAGCCCATTTATAGGGGATAAAGTAATGTTATAAAGAGCTTCAAAAAACTTGATATAATTTCTTCCAATCTCACTAATAAGATTACTAGAGCCATCTATTGGGAATTTTGTACACTATTTTTATTTTTCGAACTGACAAGTGAATAAATTTAAAAAAATATAAACTAGCGATGAGAAGTGTTTGTAGACTTTGAATTGGATATAGGAGACTTTGTAGCCAAGGAATTAAATAAAAAAACTTTTATTTAATTGTTAATCGTCGTCGTTTCGGTCGTAAATCACAACCTTCCTCAGAACGATTAGTTGTCAAAATACAAGATGCACAGTATTATTATTTTTATTTGTCATTGCAAACTATACAATATATTTTTAATGACTCAAATTGAACCCATAGTACATGCAGTAGACATTTAAAAAATATATATATATATTGTATAGTTTGTAATGTCAAATAAAAATAATACTGTAAATCTTGTATTTTGACAACTAATCGTCATGAGGCAGGTCATCACGACCGAAACGTCGACGATTAATAATTAAATAAAAGTTATTTAATTCCTTGGCTACAAAGAATTAAGATTTAATTAATAATTAATTAAGAAGATTAGGATCTCAAACCAGGGTAATCTTCTCTTGAAAACATTTCTATTTTACCACTATATTTTTATTTATTTAACACAAGAGGGTTTGGAACCTCCTAATTTTATTTTTTTTAACTTTCCCCCAAGGTTTATTTTTTTTTTTTCGTTTCTTGACCTCTATATTTTGTCCTTGTTTACTTCCTTATAGAATTAACTTTTGATTTTATAAGCATCTTACTCAGATCATCTCAAATATATCTTTAAGAAAGTTTTCGTTTGTGATTTTAGCGCTATTTCCTCGAATATCATCGAAGAAGGAAAGAAACAAGTTTGACGCTCGGATGTAAGGTCGCCTAAGGCCAAGGCTGCCTACCAGCTGAGTTGCTCTGTCTTTTTGATATATCATCAGTTGTATAAAATTCATCCTGTGCGTAGCTTGTGCTGAAATGATTTCGGTCAGCCAAAATAAATGGCTCGTGTTTAGATTAAACTTTTTATTAATTTTCCAATTTGTAATAGCTCAGAACTCAAATAATCCAAGACCAAATATAGGTAAAATTTTATTTTAATATATAATAGACTAATTTCTGTATTTTCTTGCTCATAATTCATTTTTCTTGGGTTTTTCCTTGTTATTTTGTTTCTATTTTTATTGGAAATTTCATTTTTTTTCCCCGTTATTTATTGTTAAAATTAATTCAAAGATAAAAAATCAAATTTACTTCAAACTCTCTATGTATAAAAGGGACAAAAATTTTAACTCTTGGCTTAGAAATGTCAAAGAAAAGTAAAAATAAAAGTTTCGCATTTCATTTCAATTAAAAAAAAAACTTTATTTTAAGAAGCCGTGAAAATAAATGCAAATAAACTTAAGACGGAATTTAAAATTAAAATTTTTTTTGAATATTTAGATAAATTTAATTAATTTTCATTGGCCTATTGACCTCTTTAGTTTTATGTTTTTGTTTTTTTATAATTCTTTGTATCTTTTATAGCACTTTTGTTTGTTTGAAATCATTTGATAATTTTAAAATATCCTGGTCCTTGTATAATGTAATTTCCAGTATAAATTGAATTGTAATGTTGGGTTGCAGCCAAAGAGGTTTTGGGCCAATGAAAATACAAATTCCAATAAGAAACGTTTCGGCGAAAATTTTATTTTGCCTTCATCACATGACAAATTGAAAGAAAAATCTTCTTTTTATATATAATTTTACACAATGTTTACATTATAAAAATAAATTAATTAATCGCAGATATATTTACTTTCAATTTTCATGTTTATATTTAATATGAACATGTGTCATTTGGACAAGTCGGTTTTTAAAAAATTCACTTTCGAGGGCAATGGCTCAGAGAGTTTCGCGGTAAATGATTAAATTTTCCTTATTTCTTCTATTATAATTAGTTTAATTTTACCCATTAACAGTTTAAATTGTTCTCTATTTAATAATTTATACAAAATTAAAAATTTTAACGAAAAGGTAAAAATTTTATTGCGCCCTTTGTGTTGATTGACATTCAACGTCTCTCAATTTTTATTAATTCAGCTCACAACCAATTTTTTCATGTATATGTAATTTATGCCATTACAGTCCATATGAAATTTGACAACTCTGTCTCCCATCAATTTTTATATAAAATTTCCCGTTTTTTTATTATTCCCGATTTTGGAGAACAAATCAAAATTGTGCCCCATTGTGTTGCAGTTGGTACAGCATGCATGTGACTAATTTAATTTATATTTATATTTTGTTCAACAATGCATGTTTAACAATTAATTAATTAAAAAATATAATAATTCGTTAATTTAATGTTATAATTTTGCTCTCTTTATCAAATAATAATATTTTCCTTTTAGGTTTTAACTCATATGATATAAATGGACCATCATCTACTTTTAATATCTGTCCGAAAGGAATAACAAAAGTTAACGGGCAAAAAATTTGTACTGGAACTGTTATCTTTCAAGAATATTTTGAAAATGGGATTGATTCAAACAGATGGAGCCATGATGTTCACATCGCTGACTCGCCGGTTATTTCATTTATTTTTATTAAAGAATTAAAGAAAAAGATTCAAATTGCATACTTTTTATTAGTTAATGAATGTCAATTTATAGACTAGCTTTATACACTAGCTAGAAATGAACCCAGGAGGAAGAGCTAGAGTTAGGAAGTTAATGTATTAGGGTTGATCAAATGAAAAGGTACGAAACGACACTGTGGGTACATATGTAGACTTTATTCAAAATATACATCATAGGCCTAAGCACAACGATCCCACTGATGAACAAGCCGTAGGATTCCTTGTTCCCAGGATTGGTATGGCCGTGACGAGGTCCAGTCCTTCACAGCATCCATGAGTACACCGTCCGAGTTGAAGCGCTTCCCTTTTAGATGTTTCTTCAGTGGACCAAACACATGGAACATGTCCGGACTGTAGGGCGGATGGTCCAATGTCTCCCACTTGAACTTGGCCAGTTCCATGTGTGTGACTCTGGAGACATGTGGATGCGCGTTATCATGGAGCAGAATCCAGAGTCCAGAGATGTCTAGCTACGTTGTCCCATGGCGGAATTTGCAAATATTTAACTGTTAAGTTTTTACGTCGTTTCGTACCTTTTCATTTGATCAACCCTAATAACTTCACAGTTGAATTTATTGACGTCCATCTGTCCTTGGCTTAATGATTACAAATTTTATTATCTACACAAATCAGGAGGGGGGGGGGGGATTTACCGAAGTCATAACCTCTATTTGGAAAAAAAAATGTTTTTTTTTTAATAATTGGGGATTTCAAAAGAATGTTTAATTGATAAACACAAAAATAATTTCCTGTTTGTATTACAGGAATTAAAAAAAGATAAAACATTTCCTATCATTTTGATAATAATTTATCTTTACTCTCTTTTTTTTTTTTAATTTCTTAATAAATAAATAATACAAATTCACATTTTTAGGATTATGAATTTGTTATCTATGATAATGGAAATGAAACGTAAGGATAATATTTTGAATCTCTAAATAGATTTCGGTGCGATAAATATAAAATCATTTGATTTTTTAGCCAATATAATTCTCAAACATCAACAATTACAATCAAACCAAGTATACAAAGTAGAGAATTCCTTCGTTCAACGGTTGATCTCGGCAGGTAACTATTTCAACGACTTTTATTAGTTTAGTGAAATATCACAGCTGGAAAGCAAAAATTGATTTTTATCGCAATTCAAGCTTCAGCTTTAAATGTGATGCGGAAAGTGAAAAGGGAATTCTTGTCGGAAATTTCACAAATTGAGTTGCTAATAAATATTTTTTTTGTTTCAGTAAATGCACATCTAATAAGCCTAAAGAATGTAGAAAACGGGGAATTTATTGGAATATTCTTCCTCCAATAACATCTAGTAGGATCACAACAAAGAAAAGTTTCTCTTTCCAATATGGGATTGTTGAAATTCAGGCAAAATTACCAAAAGGAGATTGGATATTACCTCGTAAATCCTTTTTATTTTTATACATAGAAGTTGGATCTTTTTTTGGGCATAATATTTATTATTTCTCTTTTAGAACTTATGCTAGTTCCAAAAAATAATAAATATGGAAGTGAACATTATGCTTCCGGACAAATAAGAATAGCGCAATCTCGAGGAAACAGTAATTTAAATTATGAAGGTAATATTTTAACTGAAAAAAATAAGAGGATTTTAATTTTGTTTTCGGATAAATCCGTTTGAAAACGCATGCGCATTAGGGTGGGCCAAAAAAATCAATTTTTTTTAAACTTCCGACTCTCAAAAATGGGTTCCTAGACACTCTTTAAAAGATGGCTCTCCAATTTAAATAGGAAGCTCTTCTCCTCATCTCAGTTTTCCATTTTTTCTTCAGTCCTATATGGCAAAATCCATATCTCGTCATTACTTGATCGTACAGAAAATTTCTATCCACATTTTTTATAGGAAATTGAACGCTCTACAAAAAAGGTATTTTACAGTTTTTTCATAACTCTTACCGTTTAGAAGATATTCGCATTTACATCCCAATGTGTACTCGCTTTCTGTACCCAGGGTTCGCACCTCTTCTCATGCGACAATATATTTCAATTTCCAATAAATTGAAATAATTAGAGACAGGGTATAAATGGCCTCCGTTGCCGAAAAAGACCTTAAGGCTTATTCACACGGGATACTCAAATCTCGGATACTTGTCGACTAGTAGACTCGAGACTGGTAGCTTCGAGACTGTAGTTGCTTCATATTCACACGGCCCTACTTAAATCGCAGTATCCTATCAACCTACTCGTTCCTCCAAATTTTAAACATCAATATTTGAAGGACAAAAAGTTATCCTTAATAATTACTCTGGTATTGTTAATAAAATTTGTATAGTTTGTATTTGGTTAACTTGCTTTTTTCAATTTGAATAAATATGGCCTCCAAGACCTTAAATTAAAAAAAAAAACTTTGCTATAAAAAAAAAAAATAAATAAAATAAAACACTCGATTATTTGTTTACAATTAATACAATAATTTTAAACAAATAAATATTTTGGGTTATTTCTCAATTTTTTTATCTTTATTTTTGCTAAACATTAAAATTTTTTTTTTAT
Source organism: Euborellia annulipes (assembly GCA_023213315.1). Taxonomy (NCBI): domain Eukaryota; kingdom Metazoa; phylum Arthropoda; class Insecta; order Dermaptera; family Anisolabididae; genus Euborellia; species Euborellia annulipes. The sequence goes on along the minus strand of JAKCPI010000473.1, from coordinate 70,468 downwards.
GTAAAACATTTACCCTCTCTTCCCACTCAATCAAAATTTTTCAATTTCCTCCACTAGCTTCAGATTTGTTTCTTTTTCGCGCATTTTTTGGAAAGTATCGAGGAAACCAGGCGACTGAGTAGCTTGGAGACCTGCATGTCCAGTCTCTTGGCAACTGAGTCGCGCAGTCGCCGAGTATCGGCGACTGGAGTTTCCCCGTGTGAATGGCGCCATTGGATTACACATGTCGAGTCGCTTCGCTACCCAGTATCCTAGTTGCTCGGAGATTTGAGTATCCCCGTGTGAATAGAGCCTAAATTAAAAAAAAAAATATTTATTAAAAAACTATTAAAATCAATACTCATTGGGACGAATATCTTCTAAATGGTTAGAGTAATCGATTAAAAACAAGAGACCTATTTTGTAGAGCGTTTAATTTACTACAAAAATATATGTTTCGCATTTTATAATATACATTTATCTACGAGTTTAATTTAGAATAAGAATTTTTGTTAAATTCTTCAAACTTTGACCTCCGATATCTTCTAAACGTAAATGATAAAAATTGTAAAACCTTTTTTGCAGAGCTTTCAACTTCCTACAAAAAATGTGGATTGAAATTTTCTGTACGATCAAGTGATGGCGAGATATGGATTTTGCCATATGGGACTGAAGAAAAAATGGAAAACAGATGAGGAGGACCTCCCTATTAAAATTAAGAGCTCATCTTTGAAAGCACTTTAAAGGTGTCTAGGAACCAATTTTTCAGTATCGGAAGTTGAAAAAAAAAATAGTCGATGTTTTTGGGCCACCCTAATGCGCATGCGATGTTAGCTGAAGTCAAAACGCAAAAATGATGAGTTTGGAAAGATATATATAATCTAATGTCAACTTTTTATTACAGGAAAAGATATCGGTTGCAAAACCTTAGAAGGCGGTATTCTTTTGGGTGTTAAAGATGATAATCATATAGCTAAGATTATGAATTCTAAGGATTCAAACAAATGCTGGGGAGACGATATGCATTTGTTTGAACTTACGTGGACTCCAGGTAAATTAATTTTTGATTTAATGACCAATCTTGACCAACGCTTTAACATTAGCAAATTCATAGAATAGTCTAAACCTGGAGGGGGATCTTTTGAATCACATGGCCAGAATAAATTATATTTATTCTGCAAAATTGAAGCTGCTAGCAAGTTGACGTTTCGAAGAAAGTTTCTATTAGTTTTTAAAAATATTTATTTATGCTTTAAAAGGCCTTTGAATGTGCAATATTATAAACTATTCCTGCCAATCAGGTCGATTCTCTAAAAACAGACGTTAAAATTTAACATCAACAAATGGGAGTTAAAAAGTAAAGTAATAACATTAGCGTTAACAAATGTTATTCTCTAAACCAAGTTTTAACAAGACGTTAACATTTAACATTTTATTTTTTAGCCCCAGGTGTTAACGGATCATATGAAGATAGCTATGTTTTCTGCTTGTCCTTGTTTTTACACCCCTCGATAACCTCTTTCATTACTAATTTGATTTGTATTATTATTTTTATGCATTCAATAAGGCGTTAAAATATTAAAGTCACCCCCCTAGACATGACATTAATTTTTAACACTATTGACTATTTAGTTTTTGCATTTTGAGGCAAGGAAGTGTTAAAATGAATTAACACTGTTTACAGATGTTAAAAGTTAACGTTTTTGCTTAGAGAATAATCCAGAATAAAGGTTCAAATAAAAAAAAAACTCCAGACTTATTATACGAGGGTTGTTCCGAAAGCGTGAATTTTTTTTCACACGAAAACGTTCTTCGCCTTTATTATTCCCGCGGTGGCGGTTTCACGAGAAAACTTTATTGCCAGAACACCATAGCATCATGAAGTATATATACACCTTGGACTATTTTTCGGCATAGTCGCCACAGATATTGAGACATTTGTAGTGTGCAATCAGTTTGAAGAAACCACTCTGGTAAAACAAAAATCAATGCGACACCTTACTGTGACTAACACTCACCAAACTCAGGTCCGCCATTCAACGAAAGTGATCACATTCGACCCGAGTTTGGTGAGACTGTCACAGTAAGAATGGCGCATTGATTTTACTTTCGGAACAATCTCGTATTTTTTAAATGAATCCAAAATATCTAGTTTAAGTTTAGGGAATAATAAACACCCCGCAGTCACACGTTTTTCATAAAATACTCCTGGCTGAGGCACTTTCACCGCCATCCATTTATATATAAACAGACACTAAACTCAACAAAATAATTTTTGTTTATAGAAAAAATGCAATTCAAAGTGGACAATCAAGAAATTTCAACAATACGGCCACCAAACGGTGGTTGGATGCATATAAGTGAATTTAGAAATATCGATGTTCCCAATCCATGGCAAGAAGCTTCGATAATGGCACCTTTTGATCAAGAGGTATATTTTAATTTTTTTTTTAGTAAATAATAAATTTTTAATAAGTATTTCTTTTTTTTTAGTTTTATATATCTCTTGGCGTAAGCGTTGGAGGATTTCGAGATTTTCCTGAAAATCTTCCTTGGAATAAAAATAATAAAGTGAGTATATATATAAATATAATTAAATTTGATAAACATTGTAACAATAATTAAATTTTTAGAAATCACTGCTGGATTTCGACAATACGCGTGAAAGTTGGGAGAGAACATGGAATTCAAACTCTCAACTTGAAGTGAAAAAAATTAGAGTTTGGTCTCTATAAAATTATTATTGTTAGTATGGAACTTTTTAAATTAAATCCAATTTATGAATCAAGCAAAGGTAAAATAAAAATTGAACCAACTGTGAATTTTGGTCAACTTTACATTTCATTGATCCGGTAAATGTTGGTTGGACATTGTTCATTTAAAGTACTGGATTAAGTTCATTTGTAAAATTTCAAATAGTCAAAATGCCACTATTTTATTAAGGCGCACACGTAACTGTAAACTTGACAAGCATGCATGTGCAATCTTTTTGTACCAGCATGCACAAATTCCCTCCGGCTCCACTCGGTACAAGCATGCTTGTGCAAGCAACAGCTTATGGAGAAAATTAACCTCAAAATGTCAAACTCGGAAAGTTATTTATTCAAAGATAACAAGAAATACTCACTTTCTTTAAACTGAGACACAATAAATATTAATATTTAAATGAATTAATATATTGTAAATAAATATCAAATTTCAAGACGTCTATAACATGGCGGAGAGTTTTGCTTGCGCAAATATGCCTGTGCATAATTAAAATTCAATCCAGCATCAAGCGGCTTGCACAATTAAAATGGTTGCGCAAAATTCTGTTTGCTTGTACAAAAAGTTTGCACATGCATGCTTGTTAAGTTTGCAGTTACGTGTGTAGCTCCCTTTAGGTAAAAGTTTAGATGTGTTTTCTAGAACTGTGTTCAGTATTAGGCCTAATCAAAGTAAAGGATCCTGGATTAAATTTCTATTATTTTTAATTTGAAAAGGAATATGCTTCGAAATGAATTGAATATACAGAAAAAAACATATTTTATCTTAGTATAACTATTTTATTTTGGGCGTTTGATTACATAAATAGGATTTTTTTCTCGCATCCCAACGAGCATTTCTTATAAAAAAAAATTATTTAAATTACAATTATAGAAAATGTTGATAAAAGTTAAGGCGGGATGAGCAATCAGGCAGTTTTTGGATGCTGAATAAAAATTCTTGATCAGTATGAATTTGAGGTAAATAAAATGCGACAATGTTGTTATTATGGTGATGATTAGATAGAAGATGAACAGGCAAACCTAAAAATGACTACTTCAATTTTTATTGAGCATCCAAAAGCTACGTGATTGCTGATCTAACTTGCTGGCTACAGAAATAACTTTATTCTATATAACATTTGTTTTTATAAGAATTTTTACATCTTTGTACGAACAAATACACATCGTTTATATGTATTATAAATGGATATTTAAATCATTATACAAAAAATCGAAGTTTTTTTAATATATTCTTAGTTATTTTATCTGATGAGTGAAGTTGATTCATTTTTTCCTTAGGTAATATAGTTTTCGAAAATAATTGAGTTGTTTCGGCAGTATGCACACAGCGTCAGACAAGCCAAGACATTCTGTTTTTGACGAAATGTCTGGCCATTTTTGATTAGAAAGAACAGACAATTTGTCTGAGACGAAGATCGAAGCCAATGTGTGGCTTGTCTATTTATAACCAAGTTAATTAGAGCGCACTAGACAACATATCTGTTTCTATTAAGGGGCGAGTCTCGAAAAACCGTTAATAACCGATTGAGAAGTTGGTTACTCTAGGCGGCAAGAGATGGCATTAGTTCTGCCCATAGGAAAAGAAGCATTATAGTCCATTTCATTGTTAATGTTCCAGCAATTAAAGGCAAAAAATTAATTATTTTTAACACAATGATTACTAATTTAATTATCTATAGGATATAGACCGAATTTTGCTACGAAATGACTGGTCTTGTCTGTTCCTGTGTGCTTCCGGCCTCCGATTTTAAATTCATGCAAGTTTTGCTTACTTATTTATAGCTCAAATAAAATAAAGAAAAATTGATACATAAAAATAGAAATAGAATATAGCAAGAAAAATTGTATGTCGACCAATAAAATTATAAATATTATACATGGATTTTAGTTGATCACTTGTGCCATTTTCTCTTCTTAAATCGATTAAGAATAAATATCACTTTTTCGTATATTGCATATTCTTCATTCTTTTTTTATTTTTATATATATACCTAGTATATACAGTAGATCTATACATGTTTAATAAATTCTTTTCTTGAATTGTTGTTTATTCACATTGCCTCCAATGGTTCTTTTTATTTATATGTTATTGGCAAGCATTTTATATTTCTGTTATCTTCTTCATGGAGTTTTTGGAAAATAATAAATTTTGTAAATTCCAAAAAATCATCGTACATATATATATATATATATATATTTCAAGAAGCATGTTATTTTCATCTGTATTTATTCAATGCTGACTGTAGGAGGTTAAATTACAATGTTAAAATAATATTCAGGCGTTCTTTGTGCAGTTTTAAATTACCTGCAAAAAAAAGAACACTTGGGCCGGCGAACTAGGATAAAGCTAGTCCCGCCCGCCGCGAAAGCGTGGAGGTCCTGGTTCTACATCAGGGGGCGCAATTTTTGCCCAATCAAACACAATCTCATCTCGCTAATTGACTGGCATACACAGTCTTTGAGCGTTGTTTGAAAATATTCCATCTTTTTCAAACGAAGCTCTCTACCTAGTTAACAACTCAACAAGTTTCGTATTGGCAATGCTAATTCTTTAGATGCCCTCTCAATATTCTGAAGTTCCTCTGTTGGTTTGTCATTCCAGCCTGGAATCAGAGAGAGTTAACTACCTTCTAAGAGTTTGTTGTATAAACAAAAGAATTAGCATTACCCAGTGGAATTGGAATTAGCACTTTGTTAGATGATTTTCTTTCTTCCATTCTAGTGGAAAATTTTAGTTATTAAAATGGCTCTAATAAACTTTCCAGTTAATCCATTCGATCAAGCTTGCTTGATTCTGTAAAAAAATTTGTTAAAATATAACTTCGAAAGTTGATTATATTGCAAAAATGAGAAATGAACATTATAGAAGAAAGTGTTACGAAGAGTGATCAAAAAGTCACAGGACTTTAAAGAATTCAGAATTATTTATTGGACAATGTCCTCTTCTTGGAAAGCTATATGAACAAGTTTCCATCTGCTGGAGGAACGATGAGGGGGGGGGGGGGTACTGTACAGATCCTCAGGGCGATTTTTATTTAATTTCGGGAGTTAAGTCAAATCTCTGCTATTTTAGGGTCCCTAGAATTTTGGAAAGTCGGAATGTAATGCTATGGTCGTTTTTTTGTGCAATAATCTTGAATGAGCGACCGACCATCGTCACTTGATGCCATGCTGCAGCACCCGCTCCCCATTCCGCATTGCTCAATCGCGATTATTGCACAAAGAACGCCAAGACTATCACCCCCAACAGACCATGCGAGCATTTTTCAGTTCCCAACAGAGATTTGAATTGTCTGACGACAAGGGGAACACTTCGAAGGGGACAAGATCCAAAAACTTTATATAAATTTGTCTTTGTAAATGAGTCCCGGAATTTTTTTGATCACTTCTAGTATATTAATAGAAATGTACAAAGTTTTATTTATCTACAAAGAAAGATTGTTATTCAACAACGTGGCACTCGAAAAATAAGAACAAAAATATATTAGTAGAATGTTCTGTTTTCAACTTATATAAAAAAAAATGTTTATATGGGCCCAATAGTAACAATCAGGAATTAATCAGGAGATTAATTTATAAAAAATATTTAAGTTTCCATCCACGGAATGTTTAAAATGTAGAATTTTCTAAATTTGATATATCGTAGTATAAGACATTTAAAACTGCACAAATCACTATATATTTTTTGGAACAAGTTCGATTAAATCAATAAAATTTGTTAATATTTGTATAATATAAGTATATAAATAAAATGTTTTTATTCCCTTTATATGTTTTATAAAAGTTTAATAATTTGGGGTGCTCAATTAATCTCATTTGTTAGAATGATTTATATTTAACATCAATGATCTTCACTTCGTTTATCAGGTCCGGGTTCAGAGGAAACCCTTGTCATATTCAAGATATTCGAAAACACTTAGAAAAAAAGGCAAGTTAAAATTTTGAGATAAAAGCGCCATCCTGAATGTTTTTTTTTTATTTTTGCAAACGTTAAATTTCGGAAAACCTTTTATCTTATTGTGAAAATCATTCTGAAGAATTATAAATTTTGTGATCATCTTTTATCTAACTTTCCAAATTAGGAATTACTTATATTATTTATTGAAAGAGCTAAAATATTGCAGAAATACAGGGTATTTTTGAACAACCCCGTCAAAATTGAAAAGATGAAAGAACGTATCAAGGTGAACAAATAATATATTTTTAAAAAAATGAATGGAATGTCTTCCCCTAAACTTTCTCGTATATTAAAAAAAAAAAAACATTTTTGGAATTATCGTATACCAAACGTCGCGGGTTCGGACCCCAGGCAGTCCGATGATTTTATTTAAGCCACTTGGATTCCAAATGGCTTAAATAAGAATGCCTGGACCCCCAATAGATATATTAAACATACGAGTATCGTTTAAAGTCTTATATGGCCCGAGTTGCCGAAAAAACTGTGTGAATGTGTGTGTGAATGAGAAAAAAGTGTGAGTGTTTAAAAAAAAACAACTCTTGGAGTAAATACGTCGCCTGGAAGACCAAGTAGTACTTTAATGTATCTATTTTATATTGTGACTATGAAATATTAATGATTTTATTGTAGCTTGGTATAAATTAAAATAAAATAAAATATTAAATTTTGCATTATATTAAATTTTTCGTGTTGTTCGGCATTTTCAAAATGCGACATAGGGTCGGTCCAGTTTAGGCCGGATTAGCAAGACTGTATTTTGTTTTGATTTTTTTTTTTTTTTTCAAAATTAACGAAAAATGTCTTTTCTTCGTTGATTATTTCAAAATCTATTGAGTTATCAAAAAAATGTCAAAGAATAAAAGAGTAATTTATTAGGAAATGACAAAAAATTTCAAAGTTTCAAAATTAAAAAAAAAACTTATTAGGTAAAGTACTACTTCCAGGTGACGTATATACTCCAAAAGTTGATAGAGATCTACAATTTTAGTGTAGAATTTCATCGATATGGCTGCTTGAGCAATCGTGTTCACACACATACACAGACAGACATAATTCCAAAACAGTTTTTTTTTTTACTCATGGAGGTCTAAAACGTGGAGAATCATCAAAATCTCGAAGTCGAATTTTTTGACGATTACAATACTTTCTCTTTATATACTATACGAGAAAGTAAAAACGGAAATAAGGGGTCGCAAATGACTTGTGGCCTGTGAAAATCGCGAAAATACATCTCTAAAATATAACAGGGAAGAAACAAAACAAATAGTTATATTTCATGCAGAGAACGCTTCATTCTTGAGTCTAGATGTCCAGGTTCTTGGTTTGACCGAAACCTCACTGTGTTTCTAGAATCTAGTCAGGTTCTTTAGTGCAACTTTTGCTAGTCGGATCCTTTTACATACAGTCTCCAATGTTAGTCCTGAGAAGTCATATATGGGGTGTTTCAAAAATGACCTTACAACTTTGAAAAAATTCATATAAATTAATTCAGAGAACCTACAGAGGTGATTGTAGTGCCAATTTGTAAGGAAACACGACCAAGTTTTGACTCGGGTAGTTCGCTGTCACGAGCACTAGTGTCAGTTGCGTTAAAAATAGTTGCCCTCCCTGGACCCGAGCATGCTGGGTGTGTGTTTTGGTTTGAAGAATCAAAGTCATATAAATATATTCAAAGAAGCTACAGAATTAGTGTTATTTAAAGTAAAACACATCAAATTTTTTTTTGCCTAAAACTAAAGAGTTTGGAAAGAAATTAACTACCGATGGAATGTGTGCAGGATAACTAACATAGAACATCTTTAGTTTGGGGTAAAAAAAAAACTTGTTTTTCCCTTTAAACTACACTAAAACCAGCTCTGTAGCTTCCATGAATAAATTTATATGACTTAATCTTCAAACCACGTGGAGGCAGCCATCTTTAACGCAACTTGTGGTTGTGATAGTGCGTTTGCGAAAACGCGAGTCAAAACTTGGAGTTTACCGACAAATTGACACTACAATCACCTCTGTAAGTTCTCTGAATAAATTTATATGAATTTTCAAATTAGTAAAGTCCTTTTTGAAACACCCTGTATAAACAAACTATTACATCAATTCGCGGTCTTCAATTCGTTTATACAATTGCTTTGGTTGAAAAGCTTTGATGTGCCAATAATTTTCTGTCTTTAGTTTCTTCATCGTCAGATGCATTTTTGCGTTTTTCACCCCCTCATGCCATGTAGTTTTGCATTTTTGTGCGCCTCGCTTTGTATCATCTCTCCAATTTTGTCGGTATTATTTAAAAACATTATCTAAATTAATATATTAACATAAATTAAATTAAATGCTTATGAAATAATAAGAATTTATCCTGATAAAAATTTAAAATTTATAACAAATTTATATTATTATATTAAACAAATGCTTTTATAAAACAAAAACATATTTTCTTTTTTTAATTTAAGTTGTTCGTACTTATCCAAATATTCAAAAATAATAAATAAATACTGAGTGATTTTTCTTCTATATTATGATGCTCTTCGTTTGATAGAATATTTCCCTCTCGCTAAATGTCCAATATAAATTTTTACTTTAAAACCATCGGAATTTTTCTTTACCCAGATCTGAAAAAAAAAATGCTTAGTAAATAAAAGATAATTAAAAATGACTATATGAAGTATTAAATAAATACTTACTGCGTCATTACCTACTGCCGAAATAACGGCAGCATATCTTATATCTTTGCCTTCAACGTAGATAGGCTGGCCTCTATGATACCTAGAAATTACAAAGCAATTTAATACCTTTCGTTATTTGATAGACTTAATTAAAAAATAAATATTCTAAATTTAGTTACCATCTCTTTTCATAAAGTAGTTTGCCATCTTCAACTCTTATATCTCCTACATTTTCGGAATTTGCATTAGATCCCAAATTACCAGAAGAATTTATCATAACTGTTTTAAATAGATAAGAAGAAATATGTTTTATATTAATAAAAATCAATTTATTATCAATTATGAGGGTGGTTCAAAAAGTTACAGCAGTCCAAAAAAATCCCATAATATAGAAAATGCAAAAAAAAAAAAAAAAACTATTATGAAAATTGTAAAATATAAAAATCATTAACTTTCAACCTATAATAATTAAATTAAAATGAGGATGAAGGCAAAAATAAATTTCGTATTTATTTAAAAATGAACGGCCAAATAGTTGAGCACTCTTGCAAAAGATGGCAGGCTAGTCTAACACCGCCATTATCAGATCACTTATAAGCCTATATTTATATATTTTTATCCTATAATGTTATCAAATGATTTAAATAAATAATAATCGGACTACATGGAACCCGAATCCGCGTCACTTAGTTTTAATTTAGTTTGTCGTATCTTTTTGAACCAATATATTATTAATTAAAAATAATATTAACCTGGCTTTCTAATGGGACTAATCATTTTCATTCTACTTAAATGCTTGAGATCACTTTCTATTTCTTTTTCATCCAATAAATAATTTAATTGCGTTTGAGGAGGTTTTCGTCTTTTCTCAGGAATTGGCACCGGATCGTTTGGTCTCCTTCGTAATTTTCTTGTCATTATAGGTTTAACTTCCATTGAATCTCCTGTTAGTTCCATCGTATGCCTTTCCGATTCAATTAGTTTCTTTTTCTCTTCCATATCACATATTAAATTCTCCCGTAATTCGATTTTTTTCTCTTCAAATTCCTTAGCAGCTGCACTCTTCTCTATGAGAAAATCCCTTTCAGCCCATTCGATAAGGTATTCTTTTGAGACATTATTTAAACGTAATCTGGAATAAACAATTTTTACAATTATAATGGCGGGTATAAAATAATATTTAGAGTTCGAATAGAAAACAATGCATTTAAGAAGACAGAAATATGCGCTATATTTATATATTTTTATGCTTTTATTAAAGATACATAATATATAATAACATTTATAAAGTATTTATTGTTAAAAGATCAATGAAAATCAACCAAATGCATTAAATATTATTAGCTACCATTCTGACATCTCTTGGCAAATTTTTGAATTACTTGATATTTGGGCATACTTTTAATGACACACAACGCCATCTTAGCGGGAAAAACATGCGTAATTGCTTCGCTTCTATTCCCCCTTAAGATCCCCTTAAATAGTATGTAAATGAGGCAAATTTATTTATATCATTTGGAATCGAATTGATTTAAATAAACTCATCTTATGGCCTCACGCCCCTTGGCTTTTAACGTTATCAAAATTGACATAGTTACATTTTTCCCTTTCGGTCACAAGGAAGGGGAGTTCTATTTGTTTTCTTTGAAAATATTATTTGTTTCTAGAGGAGTCAAAAAGTCAAAGGCCGCAAAAAGCTCGTTGTTGTAGATGACATTTTTCCAATCTCTACATGAGATATGGACTATAACAAACCAAAAATATCAAATCTAAACAGAAAAGTTCACACCCTACAGAAATGTCTATTCCTTGAGAATCGATGTGTATTTGACACATTTCATTGGCCATGTTTACAAAAACGAAATTTTAATCGCTTCTAGATTAATTTAAATAATCTTTTCATTGAAAAGCACAGTTAAAAAAATTTAAAGAACTTCCCTGCTTAATCTTAGGTGATAATTTCATTGTTTTAATAAAAGAAGAAACGATAAGCCCTGATGATGTCTTATAGGGCGTAACTAAACAGCGCAACAAGTCGGCAAAAAAATTTAATGAAAAATAAAAAATAAGATAAAAAAATTTATTTCTTAAGTTATATATCGAAATTTCCATCTTTGTTCAAACTGGAATCTGAGTTTTTACTTAAGAGAAGATTTTCCTTATCTTAAAATGAAGAAGAAATGTTTGAAATACAGAATTTCCATTCAAAGCTTCATATTAAAAATTAAATAATCTCACGAGGGAACGTATGGATGTGATTAAACTTTGTACAACATACCAAATTAAAAAATAAGACCCTATATCAAATTCAGGAAAAGTAAATAAATCGTTTTTGTCAGGAATAAAAAAAAGCCAATTTACCCCGTATATTTGGGATGCATTAAAACCAATTCTATAGAATTTTAATAAGAATATTTGTTAAAAACAATATTTATTTAACAGTGATGCTTTATTATTGTCGAGGACTCTTCACTGATGGCTTTTGTCTTTTCATTTTTCTATTAAAAAATATATTTTTTATGAAAGACTCACACTGAATACTCAATAAATTTTGCTCCTAAAGAAAAGGGCTCTAAAATCTCATGTGATTTTAGAGACAGATAAACATATTCATATTTTCTTTTTGACATGGGCGTAACTAGGGGGGTGCCTGCCCCCCCCCCCCCCAGAAAGCTCCCTGCCCCAAGAAAAATTGAGAAAATAAGGGGCCTCCGGAGGAAAGCTGGGCCTATGGCCCACCCCAGCCAAATTCTCTAGTTACGCCCATGCTCTTTGATAAAAAAGAATTAAAAAGTTTACCTTTCTCTATAAGCTATACTTAATTTTTTCAATTCTTTTTTATATTCATTATGTGATCCTTTCGTAAGTGCTTCTAGTTGTCTTTTTAAACTCTCTAGTTTATCAAGATACATTCTAAAACAAAAAAAAAATTTTAAGAATCATATTTAATAAACAAAAAAAAAAAAAAAAATATAACACTTACTCTTCTTTCAAGTTATTGTCTGAATTTTTCCCCATTTCAGTTTCGCTGGCTTCCTCAGTATCTGGAAACATTTTTTTAATTATTAATAATCTAAGCCTAGTTGAACATTTAAAGAGATGGGCAATTCAAGTGGCTGTGACGATAATTATTTTGGGGTAATGGATCAAAGGGGCTTAAAATAATGGAGCATTCAAAATAATCGAAACAATTGGACAAGCTTGTTCAACACTTGAATTGTTATTCAAAATTTGCATCTCTGGAGGTTTATTTAAGTTTTTAAAAATAGCATAAAAGCCTTCTGATTTTAATAAATAAACGTGTGTGATTTCCAAAACCAGAGTATATGGAGTTCTTTAACAATGTCGTGAGGTGAGAGAAGGTAGGTCAATTTTTGAAGTCAAAATAATGATAAAATGATAAATAAATTTGTTTCGATTATTTTAAGGTATAAATAATATGACTATGTACCTTCATCGCTTTCATTGTTATAGAGATCACAATGATCTCGATCATCGTAGAGATCATCATCATTATCTTCATCAAAATCATATTCATCATTTGTATAATCACTTTTTAAGGCCATAATTAATAAAATATACACAAAAAAAGTCAATCATAAAAATTTCAAAATAAAAAAATTTATAAAAAGAATAGAGTTATAATAAAATTAGAGGAGATAATTTAAAAAACATTAGGTTTAATTAAAATTAAAACTATTTTAAAAACATTTGATTGAATAATATGGTAAAAAAAGCAAAAAATGAGGTAGAAAGACGTTATGCGTCAATGGCAAAGTGATTTTCATACAAATTTAGTGATGGAGTGAAGTTAGTCGAAAACAGGTAGAAAATGTTTATATAGAACACAAGCGAAGTTAGTCACAGTCAGGGAGGAAAATCATCGCAAGCTGTTGACCGGGACGCCATTTCAATAAAAATGGCGGATAAATGCATTTTATTATCTAAAAAAATAAAAGAAAAATATAATTCATAATTATTTAAAGATTTGATTATTTCTTTAATTATAAATCACTAATTACCAAGGTAAATCTTCATGGCCATGACTTTGTAATTAGATTCCTTAGAAAGCAAGAAAATGAACTTGTTGGATGTATGTTCGAGGTAAATTTTGAATAAAAAAAAATGAGGCTTTGTACAGCTTTGGGCTGGGGAGAAGGGGAAAGGAAGCCATTTCCTTTTTCTCCAAGCGGTCATAAATCAGCATCGATTTCCCGATTGAAAGGAATCAGGGAATAAACTTCATATCAATAAATATTTTAAATAAATAAAATATTTATGGTATTGTCTATTTATCAAAATTGGGGTTTGGTAAAAATGTTCCTTTTATTAATATTATAATTAATTATGAACAATTAACACTTGATATAAATTTTTTCTATATTGGCTATTTTGTGTTGAAATTTTTTTTTGAAGTTTTTAGGTTAAGTTCATTTTCTTATTTCCTACTTTCTGTCATGTTGAAATATATTAATTATTTTAAGTATTAATTAATAAATTAGAGATATGGTATTTCTCTCAACTTGTGCTTTTAATCTTAATAAAAATATTACGAGTTCTAAACAATTATTCAAATTTTTAATACGTCAATGCGAAAAGTTACCTAATGAAGCACAATCCTACTATAAACATACAGTAAAACAGGTAAACAAAAAGCTATATAATCCTAATATTTTTAATTAATTCATTCTTATTATTTTTAGAGTTTCAAACAGCATGTTAATGAAAGTGATTCTACCCGTATAAAACAAATAATAGAAAGATCTATAGATGATGCTGAATGGATTTTAAGAAAAGTAAGCATATTTTTATTAAAAGACATATTCCAAATATATTAAACAATCATATAATTATTATTGAATAAAAAATCAATAATGTGTGGTACTTGTCAGTTAGAGCAAGAAAGCCGTGGACTCTTGTCTTCTTACTAATCCTCTTTAAATAGCCTCACTATATCTCCATTCTATTTATTGGCATTCGAAAATAGAAAAATGTGATGAAGTTTCCCTTCTAAATCTTCATGTACTTTCCTGCAATAAAAAAATTAGATATAAGGAAAGGGAGAACATTATTTTTTATAAAATAATGTGATAATTAAGGCTTTTTAATTTTTATTCGCCATTAAATATTTGTTGTAAGTATATTAATACATATATCTTTTTTTAGTACAAGAAGAAATTATAAATAAATATGAATAATATGAAAATAGAAGAAGTATTTGAAGGGAATCCAGAATCATTTTGGAATTCGTTATCAATATGGCATAATAATCCGCATTTGGTTAATAAACGAGTCTCTGGGCAGTTGACTTTATTTTACGGAAAATTGAATAATGGATTTTCTTACGAAGATCTCATAGAAAAAATAAATTTCTTTCTAACTACAAATTCATCACAAAAATTCACTCGAGAAGATATCTATAAAATATTTGAAGATAATATTATTTTAATTGAAAAAGATATTTTTAATTTAGAAGATCAAGAGGATTATTTTTCCTTGAGAAAAATATTATATAAGCAAAGCGAAATCGAACCTGATTTGGAATTGTCTATTTTAGGTATAAAAAAATTGTTAACAAAAGGCTAGCCGAAAATAGTCATAGATCAATTCTGTTTTTAAAAATTCATGTCTTTGCAAAGGATCCTCCGGGAGATCTCGGATTTGACAACTGTTTGCCAGTGGACCCACCAGTAAACATCAATGTATATTTAATTGAAAATTTATCCTCTCTAAGATCGAATCTGCCCGAGGCTTTTGAATATTATTACCAAATTCAATACACATTTTCAAATATGTTATTAATTAAGCTCTACATATGATGTTTTGTCGTCAGTATTGGATGATCCAGACAAGGTTGTCAAACGGAAGTTATGACAAACTCGTAATGGACTGGAGCTTCGTGAACAGTGAGAGTCAATATTAAAACTAGGGTCCGACCGAAACAAGATTTTCAGCCGAAACCGAAACCGAATATTCGGCCTCGATCTTAGTTTCGGCCGAAACCGAAACCGAAACTTGAATTTCCTATAAAAAATTCATATAATTTTACCTTTTTTTTTTGTGAAATTTTTTTAAAATTTTTTCCCTTCCCGTGAAAATCATTTTACCTTTTTTTAGGGAGACTAAAATTTTTTTCTCCCTCAAGTGCAATCATTTCACCTTTTTTTTTTATTTTTGCATGCGAGTCTCATCCCATCCTTTTCAAACTCAGGTTTCGGCCGGCCGAAAGGTTCGGCTAGTTTTTGGCCGAAACCGAAACTAGGGCCGAAACCAGGATTTTTGGCCGAAACTGGCCGAAACCGTAACCGAAACCGAATATTCGGTCGGTTCCTAATTAAAACACCCTCACACTTTCACATGTGATTATTTCATAGTTCCAATTTTCATCTTTTATAAAATCAATTAAATAATCAAATGAGATAAGAATGAGGGTGCTTTAATATTACTCTCCCTGTACAAGCAAGACAGCCAAACTTACTCTCCTTTAAATAAATAAATAAATTTATTAATGACCCGCTTAGAGGCACCAGTCCTCGGTGGCTATGTCCAACATACACAATATAAATTTAAATACAATAACAACAAATAAAATAAAAACAAAAGGAAAAAAAAAAATTTGTAGTGCATCAAGTGTCGAAAAAATGTCATCAAAACAAACGATTTTACTCTTTCATAGACTCCCGGGGCTATCGAGAACAATGTGCTCACGATATTTTTCTTCAATTTTTAAGCCTTCTTTAGTTCTTTTCTTTCAGGGTCTCTTCATAAATGCCTTCCCTTGGTTATTGCTGGTAATTTTGTTCCAAAATGTGTCGCTCTATTAACCAGTCGTTGACGGCATCCCTTATCCTTACTCTGGTCCAAAGAGGTTTAGTGATGAACCCAAACTGGCAAGTTCATCTGCCATTTCGTTACTCTTCATTCCACTAAGCCCTGGGTTCTACACAAGTTTCACTTCATTCGATATCTTCAATTCCTTACAACCACCTGCTGTTTAGAGCAGCAAGTGCAGCTCAACTGTCTGAGGAGATTAGAATCTGCTTATTTGATTATGCCATTCTCATATTTTTGTGTGCACCCTGTATAATTAGCTCTGTAACAGTCTTGCCTGATCATGCAAAACTTATGATAATACATTACTTGTAAAGTATAGTTTTACATTGCTCTAGTTCATACAATCAAACTGCAAAGATCAAATATTAAATGAAAACTGCTCATTCTGACACTTGCTTGTCAATTATTTAAGGTGCGCGTCTCGGGGTGTTAATTTTGGGACTTTCCAGCGGCCACAATTTTGAAGCTACCGACCTCAAATTTTTTTTAAATTAAAGCTATTTAAAATATCTACAACATATAGAAGCCCTTTTTTTGATTTTCGAAAAAAAAAAATTTTTTTTTAGATTAATCGCATTAAATAAAAGATATTTACAAAAAAGGAGCTCTATAAGTTGTAGATAATTAAATTAGTAATCATTGTGTTAAAAAATAATTAATTTTTTGCCTTTAATTAATAGCTGGAAAGTCTAGAATGAAATGGAACAAGTTCCGTGTATTCCAATGGGGGAACACTAACGCCATCTCTTGCCGCCTCGAGTCAATCGTGTTTTAACGGTTTTTCGAGACGCGCACCTTAATTTATATAAATTTTTATTAAATTTTTCTCTCTTTCTTTTTTAGAAAAGAAATTTCATAAAATTTCTTTTATGAGAATAAATAAAAAGAAAAATATATCTTATAGTTTGGAATTCACGAATAAAAGAATTATTTTCTCAACGAATAATTTAGATCTTGGTACTTGTGAATGGTTTAAAAATAAACTTATTCCTAAAATAATTAACTGGGCTTTATATGATAAGCAAATAGATAATGTCAAGTCACTAGGATTAATATCATCAGAAAAATACATATTTTTATATCAAAAATTAAAAGAAAAATATGGTAAAAAAATTATAGAGGTGAGTTTTATATGTATAATAAAGATCAAATTTTATATGCACGAAGGAACCAAGCGCTATTAACCTAAATCTGAGATAAGGGACATTTCATTTGCACAAATGTAAACAACAACAATGGCTTTTTTCTTGTTTTATACAAAAAAAAGTGCACATAGTAATAATGTTGTGATTTAAATAAAGATCTTTTTTTGTCTTATCTCAATTTCGATCATAATGGCGCTTGGTTCCTTCATGCATAACATGGTCCATATATTGTTATTATTTTTAGATTTGGCCAGAAACTACTGATCCTTATAAATTTGTTTATGAAGATATTTCCATAGCGTGCTATTTACTTTTATTATGGGAGAAGTATGCACCAAATAAAAAGCAATCATTTGTCGATTTGGGATGTGGAAATGGATTACTTGTTTATATTTTGATTAATGAAGGACATACTGGATTTGGAATTGATGTGAGGAAAAGGAAAATTTGGGATTTATATCCAAAAAATATAATTCTCAAGGTATTTATTTTTTATTTATAAACATTGGGTTGAAACATAAATAATGGCCGTTTTTTTTTTTTTTTTTTTTTTTTTTTTTTAATTTAAAACGAAAAACAATAAATTAGTCAATAATATAATCTCCGGCGTTGTTTACGACTTCCTCTCCAACGTTCTTAAAGTTTTTCGATCCCTCGGCGATAGAAATCTCTCGGTCTCTACTCGAAAAATTTGTCCAATCAAGATCGCAATTCTATGAACCAAACTCTATCCAAAGCGACGAAAGAGGCGGAAATCTGAAGGCGCCAAGTCCGGAGAATACGGAGGATGAGGCAGTACTTTCCAACCAATTTCTTGCAGTTCGTTCAGGCATTGCACCTTCTCCATACACTTCACAAATCTCTCGGCGCGCTTTGGCGCCTCGATTAAACGCAAAAAGAAGAAGGTGTTGGAAATGCTTAATTTTAAACACAACATAAACGGCCATAACTTATGTTTCAACCCAATAAAATGATAGACGTGGATGAATTTAATCTAAACTCGAAATTAATTTTTTTTAGGAAGATGTTATTAAACCATCTGACAAATGTTTGTTTCCTGCAAGTGATTGGATTATTGGAAACCATTCCGACGAATTATCACCTTGGATACCAATAATAGCTTCACGAAGTTCTAAAAATTGTAAATATTTCCTCTTGCCATGCTGCGCTTACGAATTTAATGGCTTGAAATTTCAACGTAGAGATTCAACTAAATCACAATACCGAGCTTTTCTTGATTATTTAAAAGAAATATCATCAATTTGTGGATTTGAAACTTTAATAGATAGATTAAAAATCCCTTCTACAAAAAGAGTGTGTCTAATTGGGATTAATAGAAATTATAATGAAAATAATTATAACGAAATTAATCTGAATATTCAAGTTTTGTTAGATGAAAAATGTTCTCAGAATGAAATTCAATCTGAATCTAATGAATTATGGATTAAAGATTTCAAAGTAAGAGAAAAAAGAAGAAAAAGTAAAAAATTGTACAAAAATTAATGTTACTATAATTAATGAAATTGTTAATTTAGTTATTCAAGAATTGCTTAAGAATAAAAATTTTATTCAAATTCAACATAATGGAAATAATTGGAATGCGGGTTCCAAAATACCATTAAAAGAGATAGCTGAGAAAATTCCAAAAGAGAAATTAGCGGAATTAAAAAATGAATGCGGAGGATTACAAACATTATTAAGGAATCATAATCAACTATTTCGAATTATAAAAGGAAATTTAGAAATCAAAATACCAGAGAATTCGGTTAAATTCCAAAATAATAATTGGAAAAAGAAAAACTGCTGGTTTTATAAAAACCATCCAGATGGATGCCCTCTGTTAGAAGAAAATTGTAAATTTAATCATAGTGATTAATTTAAATAGATGAGATTATTGTTTGAAAAGTCTTGTCCTTGGAAAAGATCAAAATTTATGTGATTTTCGAAATACTTTAATCGTCAGACAATCAAACACTTGCATAAAGTTATTTCGAAAAATGAAAAGCATATGGAATTTTATTTGAACTCAACTTGATCCTTTTCCAAGATAGAAATATTGAATTTGATTTTTTTTAATCATGTGTAATTGTTTTATTTTAAAAAATAATAAACTCTTTGTTTAGAGGGAAAAATTTTAATGTTATAATTGTAAAATACATGTATAAAATATATTTATTGATCTATTAAAATGTTAAATATTGACTAAATATATATATTTTTTTTGTGATTAAAGAATAATTGTTTAATTTCAGGGACATTGGTTTAGCAAAGTGAGTAGGGGGATCGAACTCATAAAATGTTCACATTTGAAAATTAATGTTTTGATGATTTTCCTTAAGTCTATGAATCAAAACCAACTAGAATATTATTTCTCAGACGAAATTAATTAATGCCTTGATTGTGCCTTCATCAGCTTCAACTGGCCTTGAACTTGAGGGGGATCTTCAACATCAAATTGCCCGATCAAAATTTTGGAACTGGCGTTGTTTCAATACAACTTCCACATACACATCTGATTTTTTTTTCTGCTTGAACAGCATTTTTACCTTTTTTATAGTAAAAAAGTAAAATATGCCGAAAATGCTGCTTTTTTTTATTTTGCATAAAAGGGCACCAACAAAGAATCAATTAAACTTTTTCACAGAGCCTTGCTATATCAGCTGTCAAAATATAGAGAGGTTAAGCGGCTTAAGTGTGAAGTTAGCTGTGAAAAAATACAATTAAATCCTTTGTTGCGGAAAAAAACGAAATTACTTTCCGAACAAATCAATATTTATGAATTTCGGAACATTTTTTTTTTTTTTGGAATGGGTGCATAAGGTCCGAAGACCTTTAATGACTAGTGGTTACATGCAGTCAGGAGGAATATAGTTTAAAAAATAAATATATAAAGGAGAAGCATAAAAGGGGAACTCAACTGCGGGAACTTAGAAGATGCCTTTTGAGATTAGACTTGAAAGTCTGAAGATTGTAGGTTTTGGGGAAGATAGACGCAGGGAGCTTGTTTCAATCGCGGAAGGTCATGGAGACAAAGGAAAATAAAATTTACTAATTAGTCGTGATCTGAACAGCATAGGGTTGCTGGGACGATGCCTCCCTTGTGTTCCGTGTCTTTCAACGCCCCTCGCCAAAGATGGGAACCATATTTTGGGCTTTATAGAGGTTTAGGAGTTGTTGGGAGGAAAAGTAACGCTTCGTTTTGAATAGGAAACGTAATTTCCCTGCGGGGTGCCCCAGGAGAGATCAGATGTTAGGGTTTGATTAAATTAAAATCTGCAAAAGCCATGAGCTTCGAGCCAGGAAATGGAATAAGTTTTGATTAAAAAATTTATACAATATGAAAAGGATTTATTTTGATATATTAGCATTCTACAATAATAGTTTTACACAGCCTTCGGCCAGCCAAAGTTGAATTGTATGGATTTATATGGCTAGTACTTAAAAAAATCAGAAATCTTTTTTGGGTAGTATTTTTATAGTAAGTTTGATCTTACTACTGCTTTCAATGTAATATCAGTTTTCAATGATATTTTAAGCAGAAGGCATTACTACTTTTATTATAAAAGGATAAAGTATTTTTAAAATATACATATATTTTATTCGTCTTTCAATGAGTGTTTGAAAATTATATGCAGATTAAGAATTTCAAAGGCTTATAATAAAGGAAATAGACTAGATTTTTCTTTATAAATTTTTTACCAAGAAAGAATATAAAATAATCAGGGCTCCCAATATATATATATAAAAGTTAATTTGAACACAAGGGATAAGATATCACACAATTAATATAAGAAATATAATAAATGCATTTTGGATTATTCAAATTTAAAAATATCTTTTTTTTTTTTTTTCTTTATAAAAATAGAACTGTGAAAATAAAATTATTTACTAGGGTTGAATATCAAATCACTCTATCATCTATAGTCTTAGAATTTTTTTTTCGTTCAAATTATTTGGTTGAAATTTAGATTTATTCCCAATCGGAGTTTCTAGCAACCAACTAGATCCTATAGAACGGGATCGTCACTTCGTCTTTCGTTCATTCTTTACTCATAGGTAACTATTATTCACTCAGCTTCAAAATAAACAGTAATAGTTAGTTTCTTTTAAAGGAAAAACTATAATAATTTAATATTTCTTAAAGATATTGTAATTTATTAAACATTTATGCCCAATCGCACCGCACAATTTAAGTATGACTTAAAATTAAGTATCAACAACCTGGCAACGTTGTAAATTTTAGTGATATTCTGGTGATTTATTTTTAATTTAATAATTTTTCTTTTTAATAATCATAAACTAAATTAAATACATATTGTTTATAAATATTAATTTCAGAAAAATGAGAAAATCAGAAACAAAATATTAATTTTCATGATTTTTGATTAATTAATAGCAATTTTATATATAGGCTACTATATATAAATATTAATAACGATCTGTCACTCTATAACAGTGTTTTTCAATCTGTGGGTCGGGACCCCTAGGGGGTGGCGAAGCCCTACACGGAGGGTAGGCGGCAAAAGGAAAAAGGCAAAGTTCTACACGATAATAAAAACATAATTTCATGGAGAAGGGAAATAGGTACCAAAATAGAGAAAATCATATAACTTACATAGTCTTTTGATTTACAATCTTTTTGTCGGTCATGAACCAAGAGAATCGCCAGAATTTTTCAACCTGTAAATTCAAAAGATTGAAAAACACAGCTCTACCAAGGGCGGATCCAGAGGTGTTTCTCGGGGGGGGGGGGTAATCTGGTGTGACTCGTCGCACAGCACACTATTTTTTTTTAATTTCGGTAATTTAAAAGCGCATTCTATACTTCTTTGCCAGAATATAAATACACATCAAATTTTTAAGTATTAATTTTAAAAATTTTACATTAAAAATAAATTTTTTTGCGAAAAAAGGTATTTTTTCGAATCTCGGGGGGGGGGGTAATTACCCCTTTACCCCCCTTGTATCCGCCCTTGAGCTCTACTAATATAAGAATTCAAAATTCCAACGGGAAGTTGGTCAGAGCGTGACAGACGGATGGACCGACAGACCCTCCTCTAATATAATATAGATCATCCTCGAAAATATAGCTCATATTGTTCATGTTTTTTATAAGAAAAATCGAAATCGAATCCAAAAAATGTATTATTATTAGTTAATTAATATTATATTATCAATATTGTTTTTTAGCTTAAGTCATTGCTAAGCCCCCGAAATCGAGGGCTTAAATATTTGGGGGTTAAGTATGAAATTTAACAAACTTTCATTGTCATCCGTTGCTAACCACGTACGTTGCTAAGATAACACGTTCTCTGATTGAAAATAAAATCATGTTTCAAGACCCAAATGGCGTGAATAAAGATGCCAGGACCCCCAATATATATTTATTAATAAATAACAGTATCGTTTAAGTCTTATAATATTAAATCACAAATAAATCAGCAGAATATCGCTAAAATTTACAACGTTGCCATGTTGCTGATACTTTATTTTAAGTTATACTTAAATTGTGCGGTGCGATTGGGCATTAATACCAACTCGGGGGCGAAAGGAAAAACTCGCCGAAAATTTCCAAAATAAAATATTTTAAAAAATACTTTAAAAAAATTTTATTTTAAGTTTAATGAAATTAATTAATAATGATTAAGAAAATTAATTTTTTTTTTTTTTAACAACTTGCAAGGATTCCGACCTAGTTGTTTCGGTCCGTTTTTCCTTTGGATAAAAAAAATTAAAACTAGGGCATTCCCGGCTTCGGTCAGAAACCATTCAGTTCGAAGCGATTTGGTAGCTTTTAACACCCCTTCGGGCCCGCAAATTTTTTTTTTTTAAAGCTACCGAATCGAACTGAATGGTTTCTGACCGAAGCAAACCGACACACTAGTGGCAAAACAAATACCGCGTGCGAAAAACTTTCGATCCCTGGATTACGCCATTTCTTTATTTCCCAGAGACATATCTACTACGTTATACAAGAATACATACTCTCATTTTGGTTTTTCTTGAAAATTTTATTGTAAATCTTTAAAAGAACGAAATTTTGAATAAATTTACATTTAAGACATATTGAAATAGTACCAAAAAAAATTGTTCTTGAGAAATATTACTTTTTATTTCTTTCATGATTTTTCAATAAAAAAATTAAAATAAGATATACGTGATTATATATATTTTTGTTTTTATTAAATAGATTAATTAAATTCTTTTTAGTCTAAATGTTTGGAGTCCACTGACAAAATTTAATATTTTCTAAAAAATAAAAGTGTTTTGCTTTTTTTGACGTTTAAAATTAATTATGAAAACTCTATCAAAGAGAATTGAACTTTTATGCAATTCTCTTCTATGTTTGAACAACAAAAGTTAGCAAAAAAAAAAAAAAAAACAAAGAAATAATCACATGAGAAAACACATTTGGGGAGCTTTATGTACACACTCATGCAACTATATGATATGGGAATAAATCTAAATTTCCATTAAATGTTAAATTAATTATTTTAGTTATAAAATATATTTTCAGAGAAAAAAATTCGTTTTTCAATTTGTTCTATTATATTATTACTGTATGTATATTTCATAAAAATTAAGATATATTCCTTTTAATATGATAATCTTTTTATCTATAATAATTTATAAAAAATGTATTTCAATCAATTCATACTCAATGATCTTTTATAGACAATGAGTTTTTATAAATTAGACGTTGTATTTTCTCTATATATATATCTTATTTTTATTATGGGTAAATTTTTTGAATGTCCCTTTTATGTATATATATTTATTATATATAAGGGACAATTAGAAATTAATAAGATAAATTATAATAAATAAATTAGTAATTAGAAAAAGCTTTTTTTGAACTCTGAGAGGTCTAATATTAAGGCTCAATAAAGATGACTATTCGCAGCCGCCATTTTGCGTCCAATTTTCGAGCTGTCAACCTGTTTGCAGCTTAAAGCGACCCTTACACGATCAGTCAGAATGTCAGCCTGACTGAATCAGTCCGACAGTCAGTATTTTCTTCATTAAAGTATTAATTTTAAACGTATCAAGCAGACTACCGATCAGAATCAAATTCTTTTTAGCTCATTCGACTGTGGGAAGCCACTTTTTAACTAAACTAACTTAGTTCCCTGCCACTAAGTAACAATGTTAGAAAGTACACGTGGAGTAAGGGTGTTAGTGTGAACATTGGACTCCACGTGTGAGTAATTTCATACATCATCAATATTTGCAAGAAAGCTCACCCATCCTTTTATAAAATAAAGGTAGTCTTGAGCAGTCTCGAAAGATCTTTTGGAAGGTGAGAACCAATATTTGGAAAGTCTTGAAATATCCTTTGGAACGAGTGAACGAACATTTGAAAAGTCTCGAAAAAACCTTTGAAGAGAGTTTGAAAAACATTTGAACGTTTGAGACTCCGGAACTTTTTGGCTTGGACAAAATTTGATAGATTGTGAATCCAAATTTGTAGTAAGAAGAAAATTTGTACTTTCGACGTCACCTCTAACTATAATTACTTATTTATCTTTTAATAAATACATATACATAATCCATAAATCTATAAAAAGATTTATTTTATTTATCGTCCCAATCCCAATCATCATCAAAGAACAATCCTCCGGGGAAACAGTCTTCTAAACAACATCCAGGAAGGCAAAGCATACCCCAACAACAATGAAAAACAAAAAGAAAATGGCCATCAGTCCTTCAGTCTTGCCCATACACGTTCAGTCAAAACGCCATTCCGTTCAAATACTCACAGTCTAACTGATCGTGTAAGGGCCCTTTAAAAAGTATCACATCCTGATTTTATAAATATTCTCTGTGATTAAAGTATATGATTTTTTTTCCAAATATGCAAGGAATTGTCATTAAATCACTAAATTTTTTATTTACGTACAAATGAACATGACAGAAAAATGACAACAAGCGTTTGAAAATTTTTATACATCAAGAACAACCCGGCATTTTTTATTTTTTAAATAACTCGCAAGGGTTTTTAAAAAAATAATGCAGGTTATTATCATTTATGATGTTTTCAGCGTAAAAAATATATAATTATATTATTAACTTAACCTCATACTTATGATTTATAATGTCTGATTTTGTTCGCTTGAAAGAGTATAATCTGGCAACTTTAAAATATTTTTTAAAACGCCACAAAATGATTTTTTTTTTTTTTAATAATTGAGAGAAACAGAATATAAGTCAGCGATTCTGACACTGTTCCTGGTGTCATTTGGACTCAAAATGGCGGCTGAGAATACCTATCTATTCAGAGCTCTACTAATATGTCAGAATCTCAGTTGACGATTGCAATACTTTCTCTATATATATATACTTCGTATATGAGAAAGTTAAAAAATGAATAATTTGAAAATACTTATTATATTATTATTTTTTTTAGAATCTAAATGTCCGAATCTTTTCATTTGAAAGAGCAGAATAGTACATTAATATATACATAAAGGTTTAGGCCTCTATTAAGGTCTAAATAATTTAATAAATATAATTTTTGGAACTTAATAAATAATGGGATTGAGTTGACCAGGATCTCGTATAAATTGAAGTGGTTAGATCAACCAAGAGGTGAGATCTTGAGTTAAATGATAATAAAATTTAAAGAAAAAGTGTATACTTTCAGACAATTTTCTCCGGAGGGGCGTTCCTTAGGTTCTCAGGAGATGGATTTCCACAGAAGGGGGACTATCCCGAAATTTGATAATAATCTTAGACGATGATTCAGTTTTCTCCAGGAGGGCATTTGATGTGCTCCAAGGTGGCATCGCCCCCCGGAGAGGTGCCTGAAATAAACACTGATTGTATATAAAGAGCAATTAAATGAACAATTATAAATAAATAAGACAAACTCACATTGATAAATGAATTTTATAATATCATATCATCCTTAAAATAAAAAGTAATCTAAATTGATTTTATAATAAATGATAAATGTGGCTGTTTAATTAATAAAACTCTAAAGTTTCAGCTTTAATGAAATATCTCCATCAGAGGGCATATAACAATTATACTACTTGTAGCTATCCTCTAAGCAAAAACATCAACTTTTAGCATCTGAAATCAGCGTTAAGTCATTTTAACACCTCCTCAACTCTATTCTCTAAAAACAGACGTTAAAATTTAACATTATAAATTAATTAGGTGTTAAAAAGTAAAGTAATAACATCAGCGTTATTTTCTAAACCAAGTTTTAACAGCGACGTTAACATGTTGCTTTTATCTCAAAACTGTTAAAATCATAACCTTACTTTTTAGATGAATCAAAGACGACGTTAAAATATTAAAGGTACCCCCTAGACATGACATTAATTTTTAACACTATTGACGCTTTAAAGTTTTTGCTTACAGAATAGCAATTTGAAGCAAGTAGTGTTAAAATGAATTAACATCTGTTTACAGATGTTAAAAGTTAACGAGAATAAACCTGCCTTGACTCAAATTGTTATTCTGTAAGCAAAAACTTTAACGCTAAAGCGTTAACATTTAGTCAATAGTGTTAAAAATTAATGGCGTCTCTAACCTAAAAAGTAAGGTTATGATTTTGACAGCTTTGAGATAAAAGTAACATATTAAAACTTTGTTTAGAGAATAGTATTTTTTAACGCAGGGTATCAGATAGGCCTACTATTCTAGATTGAAAATAACAAATTAGGTTAGTAATACGAAGGGTTTAAAAACACGAACATGCAGAAAATATGAACACGATTCATAAAAACTCGATACATATAAAACCAACTCTCGGATGGTGATGATATCTCATTAAAGTCGTCTCTAATTAGTGAGAGTTAATCAAATTGATGGAAATAATTGTATTTTATTTTTGGAATCGGATCCAAGATATGGCCTCTGTGTTTGGCGTTGAATCTCCTAGCAAAATATTCACTTGAACTATTTGGTATGTGTCTTGTGCAAAGTGATAGCATGATCCTAAATTCAACCCTCGGAGGATCATATGACAAAAAATACAAGTATTTTATAATAATATATAAAATTATTAATATATAATATATTTGATTTAAAGCTGAGATAATTAAATATCAGTCTATTTAAATTCATAAGTTTTTTGAAAAATAAAAAAATTTGGGAGCCCTGATTTTCATTTCTTGTTTCTTATACAAATATATTTTTTGGAATACATTGTGATAATTGTTGTTACTAACCAAATATTGTTGGTACCGCATATTTAGTTAATCTATTATTGCTAGAATTTGCAAATTGATCTGCGGTAAAATGCAATGAACAAATCCGTCGTGATGTTAATTGTCTTAATGGCATCGAGTTAAGATCTTCTCTTCCAACATTTTCTAGCCATTGTTTAAGTCTGCGGAAAAAAAAAATGTTTAATAGTATTTAATTAAGTTAAGAAAAAACTTCAAAGACTGTCAGATGATTTTTGGGCAAATATTTTATGCTTCTTAAACATAAGAGTTTTTACAAAGTCCAAGCCGGTCTCAGCTTTTTAATAATAATAGATAACAATTTTTAAAATAGGGGTTGTATCTATCTAAAATTAAGCGTAAAATATTCTATCAAATTTAATTTCAAAGTCTTTAAAAGGAAATTATTAAATGTTAATAATTCATTAAATGAAAATGGAATGACTAAAAGTAGAAATTACCTTTCAGGATGTCTCACAGGAAAGCGAAAAAATGAAAGATTAGGATTTTTAACTCGGGTCGACCCACAGCCAGTTATAACACAGCCGTGGTGGCCAACCATCCTTAAAATTTAGTAAAATTTGGCCTTTCTTGCTTCTTGTTTATATATTATTGTAATACAAATAAATGAATGTAATCCCAACCTATGGCAAAGATATAACTAATAATGAAGATAAATTTAAAATATAAAAAATAAGATTATTAATATTAAAATTTACTATGATTATTGGCGCCAAAATAATCTAAATGTCAAGAATAGAGAATATAAACAACACGGAAATGGCGTCAATCACATACCCTGCAAATGCCGAAAATGTACAGAGAAGTGTATTAAAAAAGATGGCACATTTTTTTTTTTGTTTGTTTTATTTAATTTAAATTAATTACATTTTTATTTTAATGTTATAATTTAGAAATTAACCGATCAGGTACTAAAAATAAATACATTTAATTAAACTTTCTTTAATTTAGTTATATTTTTTTATTAAGAAAATTAATTTTATTACTAAAATAATATTATTAATGTGAGCAAGAGGGTGAGGTGGTTAGATGAATAGATCTTGTAATAAGGGATGAAAGATAGAGCAGTTGCAGCTAGTTTTATTTCGTTTTATTAGGCACTTCAAGCCGACGTTTCGGTCAGATATACGACCATCCTCAGGAGCTGGCATACTTTAGCCCTGAGGATGGTCGTATATCTGACCGAAACGTCGGATTGAAGCGCCAAATAAAACTAGCCTACAACTGCTCTTTCTTTCATCCCTTACAACAATAATAATATTGGGGATAAGACCGAATAAAGGGTGTTGAAATAAAAAAGTGACATTTCTAAGATCGTAAAAAACGACTTTAAAAAAATCAAAACACGGTAGCTGAGTTGGTTTCTATATAATGAAAGACGTTAGTTTAAATATTTCTAGCTGTTATTTTTTCTGGCATTGTTTATATTATTTGAATTAGCACATTTTTCGCGCGCCTAGTTAGTTTGTAATATTATCACATGAGAGCGTTGATATTCAAAAGCAATATTTAGCATGAAAGTTTCTCATCTTGTTAGTGTATCTGTGCCCTATGCCAAGCTTTCATGCCTTGTGATTGCATTTATAGAAAAATTCTATGTTTAGTATTGTAAATTTATTATTTTCAACATTTGAAATTATTAATTTCATTTAATTTTTTATTATAATTAAACTAATAGAAATATTAGTAAATGTGAATATATTTTTTTGTAATTAAACGATTGAAGTATTCACACAGACATTAACTTGATGCCGGTCGAAAAAGAACCAAAGGATAAAATGTTTGTATAATATTTATATTTATTTTTTATTATATTTAATTAATTTTATTTATTTTATTTATTTCAGGGCGAAAAATCGTCGTGAAGGTAATGCAAAAAGTGATTCGGATTCAGAAGCATCGGATAAAGAAAATAAAAAAGAGAGAGGAAGAGACAAAAAGAAAAGGAGTGCTTCAACTTCATCAGGAAGTAGCAGCAGCAAAAGGTAATTAGATCCCTATTTTATAAAATTGAATTTCCAATCATAAAATTATATATAATTTTCAATCATAAAAATATGCTATAAATAATCTCGGCAATTTATTTTTGTAAATTATCTTCCATTCGATTATCAACATAGTAAAAATTGAGTGGACGAATTCTTTGGCAAATAGAGATTAAACATTTAAATTATTTTTATTATCTATTTAAGTCTTGTCATATAGCATAAGACTTGACAAGCCAATCTCTATTAAAGATTACTTTGAAATAATCATTTTGTTTACAAACAAGGGAAAGTATATAAACAGCGGATTAGTGATTATATTTAAAATAGACTAGTATTTCCCCAGAGCAGAAAACGCCACCAATCAGTTGAAATAAATTGGGATGAGTCTAAATGGCCTTGGATGCCGAAAAAGACCTTAAAACAAATAAAAAATAGATTATTACTCCTCATACTCTGACTCACATCTGGAATCTGACTAGTTTGCTATCCAAGATGTTCTGGGCCTGATGAGAAAGGATATTATTGTTTGGCAGTGATTATCTATTAACAATTAAGGTTATCTCTATAACCCACCCAGGTCTTACACTTCACTAGTTCACTCTTTTGACATTACCGAAATTCCCTAGTTTTTTATATTTTTTTTCAAGAAACCGAACTCGACCGAAGACCGAAACAATTAGGTCGGGAACCCTCAAGTTGTTTAAAAAAAAAGATTATTCCTTAACCTCCTCGACCACCCAGCGCCCCCTGGTGCTTGAGTCCTATAGTAGATTACCACAATAATATTTACTTGGAGTTATTTTTTTAACAATCTTATTTTTTTTTTTAAATTGATTTATTGCCCTCGGGGCTTGGTGTAGAGGTTAGCGTGCTAACCTCGTATACCAAACGTCGCGGGTTCGGACCCCAGGCAGTCTGATGATTTTATTTAAGCCAATTGCATACCAAATGGCTTAAATAAGAAGGCCTGGACCCCAAATAATATATATTCATAACGGTTATCGTAAAAGACATGTAAAAGACACGTAAATGTCTTATATGGCCTGAGCTGCCGAAAAGACAGTGGAATGTGTGTGGAGTGTGAGTGGAATGAGAAAAAAGTGTGAATGTTTAAAAAAAAAAAAATTGATTTATTGTTGGCAATCACTATAATTGCCCAATCTTTGCAATCTATTTATTGGTGAGCAGAGACCATACGACGTCGATCTGTGGTGTGTTCGATCTCAAGATGAAAAATTATCATTGTAGATATTGTATAGTACACAATATAATCTCTGCTCGATTTCCATGTGCTCAAATTTATTAAATTTTGAATTTCATAATTATACGTCACTGACTGGTTTGGCAATTTAAACTTGAATGCTGCATATAATAAAATTTATGTTGAACTCGTTCAATTCTTTTTTTTTCTTATGTTTTTCATAATAATATCATTTTCATTTCATATCATCACATCATCTTCATTTCATTAGGTTTTTCATAATAAGGGGACCAAACAGTGGACGAGTACAGTGAGGGACAATATTAAGTCCCACCCATGCGTTTTCTACTTGTGATTATTTCATTGTTTTTAAAAAAATATTATATATTCTTTAATGGAAACTTTCATGGTTCAAACCTAGAAAATTTCCAATAAAGATTTTCATTTTCTTTTATAAAAACAATGAAATAATCACAAGAAGAAAACGCATGGATGGGACTTTATTGTGGCGCTCACTGTACATTAGAATGGGTTTGATTAAAGCATTGTAGAGTATCAATGAAGATTCTTAAACTCTTTAGTATTTTTTATCAAGAAGCCAAACTTTAGCAAACTTTTATTTACAATATAATCTATCAGTAGCGTAACGTTTTTTAGCTGGGCCCCCCCGCAAACCTTTATTTCGGACCCCATTTTTAGACCTTACAAAAAATATTTTTAAAATACAGTCCCTGGACCCTGAAGACCCGGGCCTTCTCAAAGACAAATTTTCATTTTCATTAATTTTTTTTTTTTAATCTAAATTTTTCCGTTTTTACCGGAGCCCTGAGGAGATACAGTTTTTTAGCCCGGCCCGGCCCGTGGGCCCCCCAAGGTCCGGGGACCCCTCGCATTTCGGAGTCTGCGGGGGCTTACGTTACGCCACTGTAATCTATATGTTTGTTGAATTTTTGTGTCATAAATAACTCCCAGATCCTTAATTTAACACGCTCCAAATCGCATCGGGATTTTATTTTATTATTTAATAATAATTTTCCCAATCATGTCTTTTATAGGTCTATCTTTTGAGCATTTAGAGTGAAATATATTTTATAATACACTGTATAATGGATTTTTTTATAAGAAACGATGGATCTACGTGTTTTGAAAGGAAATAATATGTTGTGCTATCCAATATCATGTTATTATCTAATACTCTTGAATGAATGACTAGAGACGATAATTTTTCCACTAAAACCATTTACAGCTTTTTAATATTAACGCTTCAAATAAAACGAAACAATTTCTTCCTAACTAATCTATCTTTATGATACTCTAATTCAGCGGTTCCCAACCCGTGGGCCGCTGCCCAGTTGTGGGCCGCGGACGTCTAAGAAAAGATAAAAATTATATATATTTATATAAAATTATATATATACACTGGGCCTCGGCGTTTTTTTTTTACGGAAAAAGTGGGCCGCACATCAAAAAAGGTTGGGAACCACTGCTCTAATTTATTCAACATTTAATATGAAATATTAATATCTTATACATTTCTAAGTAAATTTAACATAAATCCATATCATTTTAATAAATAATTAAAAATTTAAATAAAACATTATAAAATCGACATATTTTTCTTTATTTTATTTAAATTGTATTAATTTGATTAAAATTATATGGATTTGTGTTAAATTTATTTAGAAATGTATAAGATATTTGATATTAAATGTTTCTTAAATTAGAGTTTCATTAAGGTAAATTAGGCGTTGGTATAGGGGTTAGCGTGCCTACCTCCTATACCAAAAGTCGCGGGTTCGGACCCCAGCCAGTCCGATGATTTTATATAAGCCATTTGGATACTAAATGGCATAAATAGAAATGCCTGGACCCCCAATAGATATATTTAAACATACGAGTATCGTTTAAAGTCTTATATGGCCCGAGTTGCCGAAAAGACTGTGTGAATGGAAAAAAAGTGTGAGTGTTAAAAAAAAAATAACGTCACGTCAAAACAATGAAATAATCAAATGAGAAAATGCATGGAGATGCTTTAATATTATTTTATTGAAAAGCTTAGACTCACATGTGCCATGGATATCTAGGTAAAAAAAAAAATATTATTTGAATGTTATTTCGTTTTTGACATATTTTATTCAAATACAGGGTATTTCAGAATAGTAAATATTTTAGAAGATGGTAGTAATAAGCGAATTGCAATAAAAAATTCGCCATCCAATTTTTAATGAATCCAGAGAAACAGCTAAAGGCACAATGAGGACGTTGATTTACAAACGACCAACTTTTCAATGAATTTTTCACTTCTCTTGATAACACCACGTGTGCTTGTTGAAGGACTTTGTTCCACCGACTGTGTAATGTATTCTACTTCATCCACAGTCTGTTCTGATGAAATACGACTTCTGCTTTCTGCACGCTGTGTATTCAAAACACTCTGTAATCTGGTCGTGTTCTGTTAGGAAATCGTCTGTCGAATTCTCAACAAGCAGCAGGATACCGGCATATTCAGCATGTGCGGCATGTTTAAACGATATAGTACACTTGGCCACTAAAGCACAATGTCAGTTGAAAACATTCAATGTCATCAACAAAACATATCTGTTGACAATCGTTAAATTCTCACTGTAAAATCTCTGGACTCATTCAAATTTGGAGACATGTTATATGGAATTTTGTATTGCAATTCGTCTATACTATCTCCTCTGAAATATTTACTATTCCGATTGAAGCTTAATGAGTGATGCCGAGAGAATTGTAGACCGAAAACTCCCCAACTACGCTAATTTTTCGGCAAGGATGCAGGATGGGAAAAAACAAAATTAAAAATGTTTTTATTTTCCCCAAATGAGTTTAATGTCCTGATATTTCCAAGGCACAGGGGCTCTTCTTCTTCAGAGGAAACTCATATTACACTCTGCTAACATTATAAATAACAGCCAAGATTTTTTGTATAAACAAAGCCATTTGACCTCGGTTACTCCAGTGAACATTCTGATTTGATAATTTTATTAATAATCGGTAATAAAATTATCAAATCAGAATGTTCACTGGAGTAACCGAGGTCAAATGGCTTTGTTTATACAAAAAATCTTGGCTGTTATTTATAATGTTAGCAGAGTGTAAATATGAGTTTCCTCTGAAGAAGAAGAGCCTCTGTGCCTTCGAAATATCAGGACATTAAACTCATTTGGGGAAAATAAAAACATTTTTAATTTTGTTTTTTCCCATCCTGCATCCTTGCCGAAAAATTAGCGTAGTTGAGGAGTTTTCGGTCTATTTACTATTCCTCCTAAAACACCCTGTATATTTAAACACATATAATTTATTTTTAGATCCGAAACTTATTTCAGTTCAAATTCCGATTTCTAATCACTATATGATATATAAATAAGAGAAAGTGACAATAAAGATTGAAATCGAGTAGCATAAGCTGGTTTCTTTTTACTTTCTCTTACCTCTATATATATGTTAATATATAGAGAGAGAAAGTATTGGATTCATGTCAAAAATTCGATGTCGAGATTTTGATGGATCTTCACGTTTTTTCTTATTCAATGTACTTTTTCTTGTTCAAATAATTTTTAGCTAGCTTCACTAGCATTTTTTTTTTATTCCAATTCATCACAGAGTTAATATTACTTATTTAAATTATTATTAAATATTTATTAATTCATACACCCGAAAAAAATAAGGTTGTGCCGCCGGGAGTCGAACCACGGATCCTCCGATTTGTACTCAGAGTGCCCTACCATTGGACCACAGCACAGTGCTGTCCAGTGGTAGGGCACTCTGAGTACAAATCGGAGGATCCGTGGTTCGACTCCCGGCGGCACAACCTTATTTTTTCGGGTGTATGAATTAATAAATATTTAATTGTATAAATTTCGCGGCTCACATACGCGATATATATTAATTAAATTATTATGTTTAATTTTTCAGTTCAGATAGCAGTAGTTCGAGATCATCAAGCGGCTCAAGTTCTCATTCGAGTTCTAGCAGTCATTCATCTTCAAGATCAAGTTCATCTTCGAGCAGCTCCTCTAGCTCAAGTTCAAGTTCTGGAACCAGAACCCGACCCAAAAGAAAGTAAATAATATTCAGCAATATTATATATAAACTTATATGACAAAATATTACACCCTCTCGAGGTGCTGATTTTGAAAGGTTGCGGTTACAAATTTGAAACTATCACCTCATTTTTTTTTTTACTTTCTCTTACCTCTATATATATGTTAATATATAGAGAGAGAAAGTATTGAATTAATGTCAAAAATTCGATGTCGAGATTTTGATGGATATATACGTTTTGAGGATCCAAAAAAGTGGTCTCTCTGTCTGTGTGTCTGTAAACAAAATATCTCAAGAACGAACGGAAAGAGCTAGGAGGTTGAAATTTTATATTTAAGTTAGGCACCCCCCATGGGACGTGACACGAAGCTTTTGAACAAAATCGGCCAAAGAGTACTAGTACTTTACTGATGCACTTTTTCAGTTTTTTTCGATTTTCTCAAAATTTCCTCCAACGATTTTGATTAAAATTCAAAAATCATTTATATTTTAGATGCTCTTTAAAATGTATATTCTCATTTTGTCCTTGAAATAATTTTGAATCTTTTGACTTTACTCTTGTATTTCATAGGAAAGATAGTAGAAATGGTTGCCATGGTAACAAAATATAAATATTTTCCCATACTTATAAATTTTATATCTTGAATTCAAATGTAGCGTACTGTCGGAGCCTAAATATATGTCGACACAACAAATCTGTTGTGACAAGCACAGTACACAACTTTCTCTTGCCGAAGGGTAAGAGAAATTTGTGTGCTGTGCGACCAGTCACACCAGATATTTTAGGCCCTGGCCGATCTTAATAAAGGCAAAAACGATTCTTCTAATATTCAAATTTTTCTTACCTCAATTTAAGAAGATCCATTAACAAAATATTATCAATCATTTCAAAAAGTTGGCTGTTGTTAAAAAATATGGTGTGACTGGCGCACAGCACACAACTTTCTCTACATTCAGAAATCGAAAGTTGTGTGTTACACCAGATTTTTTGTGTCGACATGAATTTAGTTTCCGGCAGTACGGTACAATCGATTTTCAAGTTGTAAAATTTATAAATATTGGAAAATATTTATATTTTGTTACCATGGCAACCATTTCTTCTCTTTTCTATGAAGTACAAGAGTAAAGTGGTCTTCAAAAGATTTCAATGGAAAAATGAGAATATACGTTTTAAAGAGCATCCAAAAAATAATTAATTTATGAATTTTTATCAAAATCGTTTGAGCGAATTTTAAGAAAATCAAAAAAAAAAACTGAAAAAGTACATCAGTAAAGTACTAGTACTCTTTGGCCGATTTTGATTAAAAGCTTCGTTTCATGTCCCATGGGGGTGCCTAACTTGAATATATAATTTCAACCTCGTAGCTCAATTGCTTCATGTTTAAAATTGAACACACACACACACACACACAGAAGACCATGTCGCTAAAACCACCTTTTTGGATTAAGGGAACCTCAAAACATGTATATCCGTAAAAAATCTCGACAAACAAAAAATTTTAATAAAAAAATATGACATTTTGTGTTTTCTTGTTTATAAACCTCCCGAAGGAACTGTGTTGTAACTTAAGATAAGAACGACTGCTTCGAGATGCTCTAATATTGAAAATATTTTGCTATTATTAATCAAATTTAAAATGTATTTCAGGCCTTTAGTACCAAGCCGTAGTAGGAGCAAGAGTGCTGAAAATAAAAAAGTTAAAGAAAAGGAAGAGAAGAAGAAGAAGCCTGAGAAGCCAGCGAAACCTATCAAACCTAAAGCCAGGTAAAGATTTTTATTTGCTTTTCAAAAATGAGAAATCAATTTTAATTATTATGTTTTTCCTTTTTTTTTTTTTAGTCGCTCACCTTCACCTAAAAGAAAGCGCAAGGAAAGATCCCCGACTCCAAGGCCGACTAAAATTCATGTGGGCCGATTAACAAGAAATGTGACTAAAGAACATATTTTTGAAATATTTTATACGTATGGAACAGTGAAAAATGTCGAATTCCCAAATGATCGCCTTCATCCTACTAATGGACGAGGATTTGCTTATATTGAATTTGAAAATGCAAATGAAGCCGAAAATGCTATGAAACATATGGATGGAGGTAAATTTTTTGTTTATTTTTTTTATTTAGATATAAGATTATCTTTAAAAACGAATTATACGTATGACGTAACAATAACAGTTTATCGTCCTGAAGATGGGATCGACGTGATTCCGAAACGTCGACGATAATCAAATAATTTCTTTATCACTTGCTGGCTGCCATACATCTTCCTCTTAATAATTGTCACTCAGCCATCGATATTCTTCTATTTAATTTGAATAATACCGTATGTGGAATGCCAATAATAAATCTTCGGGGCTTCGGGAGGCAAAGCTTTTCCCAAGTTTTTGCCGATAAGATGGCGTTAGGGGTCTTAAAAAGTTAGCCAAAAAGCCCAACTATTACGAAAATTTGCCAACAGATGGCACTGTACATGTGATTTTTTTTTAACCCTTTTCGGCTACAGAGGCCATTTAGGGGTGTATATTTATTAATATATTTTTAAAAATACATTGTATCGCTGGCCACCGGGGGACGTTCCACAAGCTGATTGCTCGGGGTCACCAATCCCGAGCTTTCGCCGCGCTTGGCATTGCTTAACTGCAACGATTGTGATGACTGTCTGTACATGTTTTGGGGGGATAATAATCATCTAATTTTGTTTAAAAAATTAAATTTAGTCAATTTTCCTCGAGTACAATTAAAAGGCAACTGAATTTCAGTTAATATTTTGTCAACTGGTCCTTGATTTTGCCAATTCCATCTGACCTGAGGAAGTGAGCCTCACCTCCTTAGCTACGTCCCTGCAAGTAGCTACTAGGCCAGTTTATCAATCGCGATCGAATTGTTTCGATTTATCGTTGAGTGTAGCGATTTATTGGAATTAGATGATTGATGCCGGCCGGCATCAATTTCTGCAAATCGGAATGATATAGTTTTTATATTGCTTTGTGTCTTTTCACTAAAATTTATTATTTGATTTGCAGGTCAAATTGACGGTCAAGAAATAACTTGTGCGCCAGTTCTTTTGCCCAAGCCAAGACCAATGCCGCCTCGTCGATCGCCCCCGATCCCGATGAGAAGGCCCATGATGCGCTGGGGTCGCTCGCCGCCACGATTTACAAAAATGTTAATATATCCACTTTTTATTAGTTATCTCGATTTGAGAGTTTTTTTTTTTTTCATTTTTAATTAAATAAAATTCTTTTTAGGTATCGTCGTCGATCTCCGCCACCAAGAAGACGATCTCCACCACCACGTCGTCGGCCAAGAACTCGATCTCGTTCCAGAAGTCCAGCAAGGCGTCGACGTTATAGCCGATCAAGTTCAAGCAGTTCAAGATAATTTGAACATCTACTTTAAAATTATATATATATATATATAATTTTAATCTTATTTTATATATTTACTGTATCTCAAATAGTAACTTTATTTTATTTTGTGGAAAAAAAAAAAATATGAATAGAAAATTTTTTGAATCAAGATTTTCTTAAAAAATTTTTACTATTTTTTTTTTGTTTTTTGAATTTTGAGTGATCTAATCACCTTCACTAAAGCACTAACTGATTCAAAAAATGGATTTCTATATAAGTAATAATAAATTTAATATAGATTTTAGATTATTGTTTCATATTTTATTGCATTATAAAATTTTGTGTGGATTTGTAATGTAAAAATAAAAAAAAGAAAAATAAAATGAATAATCAACTTTTATATATACATATATCTATATTTAAAAAAAAAAAATCTTTCATAAAAATATTATTTTAAATAAATCCATTATCTAATTTTCGATTATATATATATATATATATATTTGGTATTTAAAGAAATGAGTTAAAATAAATAAAAGGTTTTACATATTTTATAAAAATAGTTAAAAATTTATAAGTCTTAACGTGCATCATAAATTTTCTTAATATACACATTTACATTCATAATTGATTTTAGATAACAATTTAATAGATAGAGACATACAAAGCTATTAAATACTTTTTTATAAAATCTTCCTAGCTATTTCTAATTTTTAATAAATTAATTTATAGCAATGAGAAGTAGATTTAAAATATATATATATATATATTAAAATGCCTTTTAAAGAATGAATTTAATCGAAGAGATCGTTAGCAATAATTTGCTTTAAATTAAAAACGTCCTTTTTTTTATCTTAATCAGTCTATTGTAGATCTTGAAGATTTATTGTTGTAGCTTGGGAGGCAGCACTATCCAAAATGGGCATCAATTGCAAATCCTCATGGAGCAAAAGATTCGGTAAATGGACCATTTCTTCTTCCAAATCTTCTGTATTATTCTCATCATCATCTTCTTCAGAATTTGTCATATCTGAATTGATAGATTAAATTAATTAATAAAACAAAAAATAGAGAATTAACTCTTTCCCCTCAGGTAGTGAGTTCACATATTTAGGCTGGTCGCCCACTGGAAGCGTAAACGCGACAAGAGTCGCGGCGACAGGGGTCGTACACGACACGCGACTTCGCGCTGCATTCGATATAAAATATCTTATACATTTCTAAGTGAATTTAAAATAAAATCCATATCATTCTAATAAATAATTAAATTTAAGTTATGGGAAGGATAAAAATAATAACGAATCTCTCGACTAGCGTTTTCTACGTGTGATTATTTCATTGTTTTTAAAAAAATATTATATATTTTTTAATGGAAACTTTGATGGTTCAAACCTAGAAAATTTCCAATAAAGATTTTCATTTTCTTTTATAAAAACAATGAACAAGTAATGGGTGGGACTTGATATTGTCTCTCACTGTACCATCGGTTAAAAATGTGAAAGATAATTTAATTTGCATATTTATAATTTATATATGACAAATAATTTTAAAGTATAGGGTTTTATATATATTATATATACAGTATATACATTTAAATTGTGTTTTGAATTTAAAGGAATTTTTTTTGTATGTAGGTATAAATTTATTATATAAAAAAATTCCTTTGAATTCAAAACACAATTTTGTAGATAAGTTTGTAAATGTATATATATATATATATATATAAAAAACCCTATACTTTAAAATTATTTGTCATATATAAATTATAAATATACAAATGTAATTATTTTTCAAATTTTTAGTCGATGGTACAGTGAGGGCCAATATTAAGTCCCACCCATGCGTTTTCTACTTGTGATTATTTCATTGTATTTATAAAAAAAAGAAAATCTTTATTGGAAATTTTCTAGGTTTGAACCATAAAAGTTTTCATTAAAAAATATATAATATTTAGTAATGGTTAATTCCAGGAGGAGTGACTGAATATATATTGAGTAGTGAGGATATCCAGGCAGCCAGAAAAACAATAAAGAAAATTAAATTTGTCTTTATTTCATATATTTTTGTCTACGTTTCGGCCGACATTCCGGCCTTCATCAGGACAAATGTTGTTTGCCTCGAGCTTATACAGGCTCTTGGCAACTCCTGACAATGTGTTTGAGTAAACATGGCATGACTTCTGGTTCAATAGTATTACATACAATACATGTACTATTGAACCAGAAGTCATGCCATCCGACGAATGTTCACTCAAACACATTGTCAGGAGTTGCCAAGAGCCTGTATAA
This sequence comes from Euborellia annulipes, assembly GCA_023213315.1. NCBI lineage: Eukaryota > Metazoa > Arthropoda > Insecta > Dermaptera > Anisolabididae > Euborellia > Euborellia annulipes. The sequence goes on along the minus strand of JAKCPI010000473.1, from coordinate 30,036 downwards.
GCTCGAGGCAAACAACATTTGTCCTGATGAAGGCCGGAATATCGGCCGAAACGTAGACAAAATATATGAAATAAAGACAAATTTAATTTTCTTTATTGTTTTTCTGGCTGCCTGGATATCCTCACTACTCAATATATAATATTTATTTTAAAAACAATGGAATAATCACAAGTAGAAAACGCATGAGTGGGACTTTATATTGTCCCTCACTGTACATCGTGCCGAAATCGATAGTCGAGAGATTAAATAATTTTCAGAAAATTCGCTATTATTTTTATCATTCCCCTAACTTCAAACAAAATAATTTGGATACCAAATGGCTAAAATAGAAATGCTTGGATCCCCAATAAATATAAATAATAACGGTTATCGTCAAAGTCTTATATGGCCCAAGTTGCCTGTGTGAATGTGAAAAAAGTGTGAGTGTTTAAAAAAAAAAAAAAAATCCAAAAATGGAGAACTTTATCAAGAAAATTAAATTTAAATATAAAAACAAGATAAAAATGTCGAAATTTATTTATTTTCACTAAATTTTCAAATAATCAATTTTGTTCCACAAATTGAATATAGACATTTTTTAATATGTTTTATTTAATTGCATCAATTTTATTAAGAAGAAACAAAGAGTTGCAGTTTTTTTTGCCAGTGAGAGTATTTTAGGTTGGAAAAACACAGGGATAGACGCGACAACGCGCTACAGATCTCATTTATTTGGGATTGTTGTCGCACGCTTGTAGGGCAATTAATTCACACACATTGGGATCTGTAGCTCGGATACCCTTATTGCCGCTCTTGCGTCAACGCGTTCAGTGGGCAACCAGCCTTAAGCTGCAAAAAGTAAGCCTTCAAATATATATTTACCCAGTAATTTGATATTATTCGTACATCGTGTTCGAGCGGCGGTACATGAAGGATCATCAACAGGATCTAAGCTAAGTATTGGAATAGGCTCTTCAAGAATTTTCGCTTTTTCCTTAAAAAAAAACAAAAAAAAGGAATTTTATATATGTTTATGAGACAACGGGAGCGAAGTGGTTACGCAAGTTTTTCCCGATAAGATGGCGTTGTGTGTCATAAAAAGTATGCACAAAAATCAAGTAATTCAAAAATTTGCCAAGAGATGTCAGAATAGTAGCTAATAATATTTAATGCATTTGGTTGATTTTCATTCATCTTTTAACAATAAATACTTTATAAATGTTATTATATATTATGTATCTTTTAGAAATAGAACAAGCTAGAGACCATACTAAATTCTGGAAAATGATGAAACAACATAGAAAAAAGAAAAGCAACCCAGTACCAGGAATAGAAGAAGAAGAATGGATAAGACACTTCAGAGAACTTATGGATGGGAGGGTCGAGGAGGACAGAACAGGTAACGAAGAAAGGGGGAAGAAGAGGAAGAAGAGAATGAAGAGACAGAATGGCTGAACAGGGAATTCACGACAGAAGAACTAAACAAAGTCCTAAAGAAATTGAAGAGGAATAAAGCACCAGGGTCAGATGGGCTGATTAATGAATTCTACAAAGAAATGATAACGGAAATGAAAGAAGAAATGCTGAAGGGGCTAAACAAAGTATGGCCAAGTGGAAGAATAATGGAAGAGTGGAAGGAAACAATAATTTACCCGATTCACAAGACGGGAGAAGCAAGCGAAGCAAAAAACTACAGGGGAGTTGCATTATTAAACAGCTCACACAAGATAATGACGGGGATGATCAACAACAGAGTAAAAGAATGGCTGGAGACCAGAGGAAAAATTAAGGAAAGTCAGAATGGTTTTAGGAAAGGCTATGGAACCCAGGACGCAATATTCACGATGAACACACTGATAGAAGGAAGGTTGAAAAGAAAAGGTGGACTATATGTTCTATTTCTGGATCTGAAGGCTGCATTTGACCGTATAGACAGAGACTTACTGTTCAAAAAGATGAAAGAAATAGGCGCAAAAGGAAGGGCATTGAGGTTGATAAGGGAAATTTACAGAGAAACAAGAAACAGGGTGAGAGGAGAGAAAGGTACGGGAAATGAAGTATTCTGGACGAGCAAGGGAGTAAAACAGGGATGCCCACTCAGCCCAACACTTTTCAATATATATATATAAACGATATGGAGGAAGAATGGGAAAGGAAGAATATAGGGGGGACAGTGGTGGGAAGAAGAAAAAGTATTCTGTATAAAATTCGCGGATGATGTGGCGATAGTAGCGGAAGAAGAAAACGGACTGAGAGAAATGCTGAGGGAGCTAGAGAAATACTGCAAGAAAAACAAAATAAAAGTAAATGTAGAGAAATCTAAAATCATGATTTTCAAGAAAGGAAGAAGAAGACAAGAAAAGTTTTACTTCGAAGGAAGCCAAATAGAAGAGAAGAAGAGTGTTTTTAGGAGAAGAAGAAGTTTAAATACCTGGGAGTGACGTTCACGGTGGGAAACTCGAGAACGGAACACGTAAAAGAGCAAGTAAGGAAAGGGAAGACAATAACTAGAAAACTATGGAGCCTAATAAAAAGAAACGCGACAAAGAACATAGAGAAGAAGATTCTTCTGTATGAAAGCTTGATACAACCGGTATTACTATACGGCTCGGAACTGTGGGGATGGATGGAAAGAGAAGATATCGAAAGAGTGCATGCAAGCTACATGAAGATGATCATGGGGGTACTGAGAACGACACCGGAGTATATATGGAGGATGGAAATGGGGAGAGTAAAAATGCAGTCGGTGGCGTTGAAGAAAACACTCAAAGATGGATGAGGAGAGGATTCCGAGGGAATGTCTAAGAAAAATATTGAGAGGAGTAGAAAACAGAAACAGAACGCAATGGGGAGAAGAGAATGAGGGACTAGGAAGGAACATGGACTGGACCGAGGAAGAGGAGCCGAAGAGGGTGAGGGCGATGGAAGAAATGATGAGGACGGAAATGGAGGGAACCATGCAGAAAGATTGGACCAAGATCGACAACTCCAGATACTGCCCATACTACAAAGAAATACAGAAAGACATACTAAGGGAACGATATTGGCAAGATACAAGATGGAATGAAGAAACGAAGAAGCTGTGGGCAAGAGCGAGATGCGGAAGCATTTGGAGAGGACTGAAGGGGAGAGGAGGAAAAACATGCATGGGCTGCAAAAAAGAAAGGGAGACGGCGGAGCATGCAGAAGAATGCAGAGACTTCCAAAGAGAAATAGGAATGAAGATAAGAGGATGGTGGAGAAGATTGGAGGAGCCGATAAATAGGGAGACGGTGGAGATGATCAAGAGGATCGACAGGGAAGACGAATAGAATTTGTTAAAATATGTAACAATTGTAGCTCAAAGCCCGAAGGGTACGAGCAAAGCATCAATGTATGTAAATAAAATAAAAAAAAAAAAATATTATGTATCTTTTATAAAAGCATAATAATAAATAAATATAGGCCAAAAGGGTAACAGCTGTTAGACTAGCCTGCCATCTATTGCAAGAATGCTGAACTAATTTGACAATTGATTTTTAAATAAATCATCTAAGCTTATTTTAAAAATTTCTTAATTAATATGTGATTAATAATAACAATAAATTCATTTTTAAATTTAAAAAAAATTAAAGATTATTGGGACAGATTGTTTTTTTGTATTTGCTTGATAACAAAAAAATTAATTACGATAATTTTTTTAATAAGTCATTAAAAAAATTATAGCTCCATGTCCCAATAATCTCTTATGAATTTAATTCATTTAAAAAAAAACCGCATTGAAAAATTCCTTATAATTTTAAAGTACGTTTAAACGTCGCTCCTGAACCCCCTTAAAGTAAAAATTATTAAAAAAAAGCAATTTATAGCTGTATACGTATTTGATTTAACAAAAATATATATATATTTACTTCGTCTGCTTTATGGCGTTTAATATGTACATAAAGAGATGATTTTGCTGAGAATCGAACGCCACATCCCGGCTTTCGACACACATAGTTCCGTTCTCCTGGTGCCTGATGTGTCAGCGTATGTTCACGTAGATGTTCAGAACGCATAAAAGCTTTCTTACATGACGGCTCTGGGCACCGAAATCTCCTCTCATTGGTATGTTTATGTTGATGTCGGCGTAATTTAGAAGCAGAGGGGAACGCCCATGTACAGCCGGGAAATCGACATGGATATGGCTTTTCTCCTGTGTGCACTCGCATATGCGCTTTGAGTCGACACGGCTTTCCAAATATCTGAAAAATTAAGAAATATATATATTTGTAAACAAGTTATTCCTAGAGAACAATCACACAACATATAAACATACATATTTTAATCCAATATCGAAAATGTATTAGTTCTAGATAAGGCGCTTCAGGAGGTGCTGTTGCATGTTTTGCCGATAAGATGACGTTAGGGTCTCACAAATTTATCCAAAAACTATTACGAAAATTTGCTAACAGATGGCAGGATGGTAGGGCTATATTTAATCTCATGTATTTGTTTGATTTTCGTTGATCTTTTAATAATGAATAGTTTATAAATATTATTATATATTATATAATATATAATTTAAAATAGCATAAAAATATATAAATATAGGCTTATAAGTGATCTGATAATGCCGGCTGTTCGACTAGCCTGACATCTTTTGCAAGAGTGCTGAACTTATTTGGCCGTTAATTTTTAAATAAATACGAAATTTAGTTTTGACTTAGTCCCCACTCTATATAATTATTTTAAATTGATGTTTTATTGACTGTGGAGATTTACTCAGGATTCGCAGAGACTTTGTGAGTGTATTTGACAATATTTGCCCTGATAAGGGCCATGATTGGCGACCGAAACGTCGGCAAATATAGAAATTAAATATAAGATTTTTTTTATTTAATCTCCTGGCTTCAAAGTCCCTGCGAATCCTGAATAATTATTTTAATTTTGATATTAATGATTATTACAATTTTAGATTACAAATTACAAATTACAATTTTCATAATAGTTTTTTTGCATTTTCTATAAATATAAAAAATTAAAAAAAAAAAAAAAAAAGCATTCTACTTCTTCTTCCTCCCCTTATTATTCTCCTGTCCGGACCTTATTCTCCCTCTCCACTCCCCCTATCCAATCTGTTTCTCCACACCAAGCTCGTCATATCTCTCTACCCGTAAACCAAGCATCCTAGGTCTCCTTCGTTGTCGTCCGAGGGCCCATATCGTACCCCTCCTCCCACACCACTACTCTCTTGATACACATGTCCAAACCCACGGGAAAATTCAATTATTTAAAAAATACTTTAAAATGCCTCAGTAGTTTCGGACTAAAGATTCAATGACCTTCCTAAGTCCCTTTATGCAATTTTTTTTTTTCTAATGCAGTCATAATCAATAAATCAAGAAATTGATTTATCCTTATGAAAATATTGAAACAGGTAAGAAAACAAGAAGGAAATGCAGCTAATGTAATTTCTTTATTGATTTTCAGCCCACGGCTAACAGGTTTGGACCATCATCAGAGTTGAATGGTCCAAACCCTGGGATCGAAACGTTACCCGTGGACTGAAAATCAATAAAGAAATTACATTAGCTGCATTTCCTTCTTGTTTTCTTACCTGTTTCAACATCTACTCTACAGCCATACATCCCCCTGTTGCTTACGAAAATAGGTTTATTCCAACAATCAATTATATTATAAGGACGTCGGCCAAAAAAATAAATACTTTTGCGTATTATCCGTTTATTTGTAGATATTTCGATTCTAATGGTATAGAATCATCCTCAGTACAATCAACAGATGTTTTGCAAATCGTTAACTCTTCCCATCCAATATGACAAAACAGCTGCGCATTCCATGAATGCAATTTTCAATTATTCAATTATGAAAATTGCATTCATGGAATGCGCAGCTGTTTTGTCATATTGGATGGGAAGAGTTAACGATTTTCAAAACATCTGTTGATTGTACTGAGGATGATTCTATACCATTAGAATCGAAATATCTACAAATAAACGGATAATACGCAAAAGTATTCATTTTTTTGGCCGACGTCCTTATAATATAATTGATCATCCTTACGGCCATCTACTATTTTTTTTTCCCCTTTTTTTTTTTTTTTTTTTTTGTCTTTTTCCGGCACCCCCCACTAACAATTATTCCAACAATTACAATCAGCGTACTATCAAAGCATGTGTAAAGATATTGTGGAATCGAAATTACCTTATTACAATCCGGCCATGAGCAGCGTAAATCAGAATCTGTATGCATATGACTTCTAGAATGTGAATTTAATGAATTAGCCGAATAGTAATGTTTTCCACAACCTTCAAATGTGCACCGATAAGGAGCTATGCTCGAGTCATGAACCTAAAATAAAAAAAATATTCTCATAAATAAATATATATATACAGTAGAGTCCCGGTAATCCGAACCTCGCTAATCCGAACTTCCGGTTAATCCGAACTCTTTTTGGGTACGATTTTTTTTTTTTTTTTTTTTTAAGAGGAATATAAATGAAAATTAGGCATTAAAGGAACTTTATTTTATTATTATTATGAAATATTTATTTAGAGTTTAATATCACCGACAAGTTTCACGCTTTACAACGTTATAAATACGACTTTATTATCAAAATTAACTAATTCAAGCTTACAATTCCGGTTAATCTGAACTTCCCGATAATCCGAACGACCCTCGGTCCCAATTAGTTCGGATTAACGGGACTCTACTGTATATATATATATATATATATACAGGAAGAGACAAAAGTCTCGAAGGAGTTCGAAAGTTGTTGCTATTGATTTTGTTTTAACTTTCTTTTTTCAGATTCATATAAAGCACACGATCAATATTTACGACAATTTATTACTTAGCCAACCCATACGATGCAATATTATTGCTCAATAAATTAGTTCTCGGGAGGTACAGTGAGGGACAATATTAAGTCCCACCCATGCCTTTTCTACTTGTGATTATTTCATTGTTTTTAAAAAAATATTATATATTTTTTGAATGGAAACTTTTATGGTTCAAACCTAGAAAATTTCCAATAAAGATTTTCATTTTCTATTTATAAAAACAATGAAATAATCACAAGTGGAAAACGCATGGGTGGGACTTAATATTGACCCTCACTGTACTTATGCAGTCAACATGTGGAATAATAAGAAGACAGCAAGTTGTGTGGCTATAGCATGAGTTATAGCTTTAAAAATGAAGGAAAAAAAGAGGCGCAGGTGGATGAAGGAATGATTTAAAGAAAGAAATTAGTACGTTCATGGAAGTTAAGTGATACAAGTGATTTTCAAAATTTTTTGCCACTGAAACTTTCTTTCTTCATCTTTTCCCTTTGTGGTCATGGTAGATGTTTATTCGAACACTGTTAACACAGAACTGAACTAGTATTGCGCAATATTTATTGTTTATTATATTATAGAGTTTTATTTATACATTTTTTTTTTTTTAAACATTCACACTTTTTCTCATTCACACTCACACTCACACACACATTCACACAGTCTTTTCGGCAACTCAGGCCATATAAGACTTTTTACGATATCCGTTATTGATAAATATACATATATGGGGTCCAGGCATTCTTATTTAAGCCATTTGGTATCCAATTGGCTTAAATAAAATCATCGGACTGCCTGGGGTCCGAACCCGCGACGTTTGGTATATGAGGTTAGCACGCTAACCTCTACGCCATGCCCCGAGGGCATTTTTTATTGTTGATTTTTATAGAGTTGTTAAATAATAGAACGTGGCTGTAGCTGATAAGTTTAATAGGAAAGAGAATGCAGCCAAATAATTGAGCCTAATGAACACTCTTTATTGGGACGTTTCGGCTGGGATCAACCCTGCCATCTTCAGCCTTCAAAGAGCATATTTAAATTATATATATATATAAATAGATTTGATGTGTTATGGCTGTGGAGATTTAATCAGGAAACCGAAATGGAAACTTTGCAGCCAGGAGATTAAATAAAAAAATCTTTTATTTAATTTTTTACTTGCCGACGTTTCGGTCGTCTGTCACGACCTTCATCAGGGCAAATAATTGTCAACAATACAGGGTCTTAGGTATTTTGATATTTACTGTAATCATATACAATTTCTTTTTACAATTTTTATATACATATACAATATATATATATAAAAAGACCCTGTATTGTCGACAATTATTTGCCCTGATGAAGGTCGTGGCAGACGACCGAAACGTCGGCAAGTAAAAATTAAATAAAAGATTTTTTTATTTAATCTCCTGGCTGCAAAGTTTCCATTTCGGTTTCCTGATTAAATCTCCACAGCCATAACACATCAAATCTATTTATATATAAAGATAATTTAAATATGCTCTTTGAAGGCTGAAGATGGCAGGGTTGATCCCAGCCGAAACGTCCCAATAAAGGCGGATTCACACCAACGGGCACAGTGAGATCAGATCACGGTCAGAGACAGTCAAGTCAAGATCGCTGCCTCGGAATCTTAATGAGAGTGTTCTCACTGGCGGGCACGGTACGGGCACAGTCAGATCAAGACCGGCGGCCGCCTTCCCGGCGATCAGGACTGTGCCCGCCCCTGTCCGTCCCCGTGAGTATCTATTTTCATTATGTCTTCTTTAATGAGATTCAACAAATTTCTAAAATCACAGTGTGACAACATGCGGAAATATTGGTAGAACTTGGTTTTATCGTCAACCAGATGTGGAAATAGTTTTACAAACTATCCTTCTTCCCTCCTTTAGTGTACCCAAAAGCGTCTTTGAGATCGCGATTTATTAATATTCTGTTCCTCCTCTAAAATTAAAGCAATTTTTAATAGAGTCAATTTTCTAAATGGCATTGTAGCAGACAAGTGCTCACGATAGTGAATGGTGGAGATAGGCAGTATCTGTTCGCAGTGATTCATAGGGACAGACTGCCTGCAATCTGCCCGCACTGTGTGAATTGCTTGCCCGTGCCTGGACGGTGATCTGACTGTGCCCGTTGGTGTGAATCCGCCTTAAAGAGTGTTTATAACTAAATAGAGGCTCAAATATTTGGCTGCATCCTCTTTCCTATTAAAAATATAGAGTTGTTTTTTGTTATATTATGGAATTTTATGTATACAATTTTTTTATTATTGATTGGACGCTACCGTCTGTATGGGGTTCGGGTGAATAAATATTGCCAACAGACAAAGCAATATTTATTTGATTGGCACAATATATTGCACAATCTTTCAATATTGATCATCAGACGCTCAATATTAATGTACAATGTCAATTATTGTGTTTTATTAACAAAATCAAATGTCAATTATCTTGAGACATCGAGCCTTTAGTCGTCAGGGATTCTCCAAGTGAAGCAATGATAAAACGGTTGAAGAACAGGCCCCCGGAAGCTGCTGTTGTTAAGCGGGTGCGCGAGAGTATTGCAAAAGATCCGTCAACCTCAGCTCGAAGGCCCTGACGATTATAGGCTCGTTGTGGCAAGATAATTGACATTGGGATTTTGATTATTAAAATTTCACAATATAGCCTTGTTCTTTGTTCAGTTGTGAGTTTTTCCATAATTCATTTCCAAGCAAAGGAAAGTTAGCAACAAAATAATTACAACTTTCAACCCCTTCGAGACTTTTGACTCACCCTGATAATATATATATATTAGGGCCTATTTCCCCAAATCTTCACTGCAAACGCCCTCTAAATTTTTAGGTTTTAACCTAAAAAAAAATATCAGACCCATATCAACCCTTAATATTCATATTAAACCAGCCTAAATTATAATCCATTTCCCATTTAAATAACATGGGATTTTTGGAGTTTATTTTATTCCACTGAAACAAATATACCTAAAAATACCGTCAACACATATTTTGTAGGAAATTTACGCTCTACAAAAAAGGTCTGAATACTTTGTTCGATAAATTCAACCCCTTAAAAGTATTCAAAGATTAAGTTGTATTCATTAAAACTGTCGTTTTTTTAATTTCCATCATAATTCTCACTTATATCTCAATTGAACTCATACAGATGGATAAGAAAATAAAAAAATACAAGAATTAAATAAAAATAAAGCATATTTTTCATTGAACAATGATAATTATCTAAATGGGCTGCAATTGTTAATAATCTGCAGGTAGTAAACGATGTCGCCGAAAGAGCTGTTCAATTAAGGCAAGATTATATTAATAGGTTAACTACTCAAGAAGACCAGAAACAATATTTGATCCAAGTTGTGGTGAATACAGAGCCAAAATCCTTCTGCAACTAAAGAAGTTGACAAAAAAATTGTAAAAACAGAAAAAGTCGCTTGATACTATAATTTATGAGAAAAAATATACTTTATTTTTTACCTAATTCTTGTATTTTTTATTTTCTTATCCATCTCTATGAGTTCAATTGAGATATAAATGAGAATTATGATGGAAATTAAAAAACGATAGTTTTAATGAATACAACTTAATCTTTGAATAACTTTTAAGGGGTGAATTTATCGAACAAAGATTCAGACCTTTTTGTAGAGCGTTAAATTTCCTACAAAATATGTTTTGACGGTATTTTTAGGTATATTTGTTTCAGTGAATAAAAAAACTGCAAAAAGGCAAAATCCCATGTTATTTAAAGGAAATTATGATTTGGCAGGATAGAAAAAAAGGGGGGGGAAGGGGGGGTGAGAAAGGACAAAACCCACAAATTTAGAGGGGGTTTGCAGCACGGAGCACAATTGGGGAAAAAACGGACACCCCGTATATATATATATAATTGAAATTCTTTGATTTGCTAATGATTCTTCCACATAGAATATGAATAAATGAAAAACTACCTTTAAATGAAGTTCTAATCTTCTTCTTGTTTGAAACAGTTCTGTACAATCTGGCGCTGGACAGGCCAATTCTGCCGGTCTAGTATGAAGTTTTTCATGTGAATGTAAATTATAAATTGTTGTAAATCTTTTACCACAATTAGCTACTGTGCATTCAAAATCTTTCCTTTTTAGATGAGTGTCTTTATGTCTCTTAAGTTTATAAAATGTATAAAATGCCCAATCACAACCTCCTTCTGAACATTTATATGGTCTCACACCAAAATGTTTTAGAATATGCACCTGAAAAAAAAATAAATAGAGATGTATAAGAATTATACGAATTTTAAATTAAATATAACATATGGTTTCAAGGCAGTGACGTCATTTCAGTTTTTGCTTGGGGGGGGGGGGGGCAAACAATTTTTTTACTTCCTGTGATACTTAATTTATATACATATAAACATGTATAAGCCTATACCTCTATATATTTATCTATACCATCTTCTAAAGAAAGAGTGTGAATTTGTTCGTATTTAGGGGCTAAGCTCAGAATTTACTATTTTTCCGGAGCCTTGGGGGGTGGGGGTGGGGGGGGGGCCAAATGCCCCTTCTGCCCCCCTCAAATGACGTCCCAGTTTCAAGGACAAGTAAAGGGGATGGGCATTTATTCTTTAGGAATCTTCATCCAGAAGGAAAATAAATTATTTAAAATATTGAGAAGGATGTAGATAAATAAAAATCTAGAGATGATATTCAGATATCAAGATTTTTACGAGGTGTGTACAAAAAGAAAGCGAGCTTTTGTTGTATCAGCTTTATTGTTTATTATACAACATTTTAAGCACTGTCCCCTTCAGAATAGTCCTCTCTACTGGCAATACACCGTCCCCATCGTTGCCCTATATCTCCTCTATGGTTTGAAAACGACGTCCTTTCAGTTTGGAAAACAGGAAAAATACTGTGCGCAAGAAGATGGGATGTTGCATCATGACAATGCGCTAGCTCACGCGTCACACATTCCCGTTGTGCCCCATCCAAGGTATTCTCCAGACCTAGCCCCAGCAGACTTTTTCCTCTTTCCCAAATTGAAAGGACGTCGTTTCCAAGCCATTGAGTAGAAGGAAAAAAATTATCGATGAATTGAAGGAGGAAGATGGATAAAAGATTAGCTAAGGAAAAGGATGAATGGAGAAGGAAGAATCGCCACTAAAGGACCTGCGAAAAAAAGCACAAATCTTATGATGATGATGATGAGGAGGAGGAGATATAGGACAAATCGACGAGACACCTGCGCACCGTCCCACAAAATATGTTCTAAAAAGGGGAAACAGGGGAACGGTAGATTGCCAGTAGAGGGGACTATTTTGAAGGGGACAATGCTTAAAATGTTGTACAATAAACAATAAAGCTGATACAGTAAAATGTCGGTGGTTTCTTTATGTACACACCTCGTTTATCTACTCCTATTCTTCTCAATAATATCCACCAGGCTATCCACTATCTACGTCTTATTTAAAATAAAATATATACAATAAATGGTTCTTCATTCGAAGTTAAAAAAAAAATAGAATAATAAAATTTCTTCTCAACTATTAACTTTAGTGAAAAATAATATCCAAAATTATTTTGTCATTTTAAAAAATTATATATTTTATTATTTAAGGAAATAAATAATAACTGAGTGATAATTAACAGGAAGAGGTAGATGTAGACAGCCAGCAAAGAATAAAAACTTTATTTAAATATCGTTGACGTTTCGGGAACTCATCGCTCCCATCTTCAGGACGATAAATTGTTAATGTTGATTATCTAATCTAAACAACATTAACAATTTATCGTCCTGAAGATGGGAGCGATGCGTTCCCGAAACGTCGACGATATTTAAATTAAGGTTTTATTCTTTGCTGGCTGTCTACATCTTCCTGTTCCTGTTATTTATTATTTAAGTTTTATTTGTCAACCCTTTCAACTATTTACCCTTTAGGGAAAATAAAAAAATTTTTGGATTAACAACTTATTAAATACTAAAAAATTTTTTACAAAAAATCGAAATGCTTAAGAGAATACAATATTATTTTGTATATATATATATATATATATATATATATATTATTTTGCTAGAGTTTATAGTTGAGAAGATATTTTCAATCTATCACTTAGATTGGGGAATTGATTTTTGCCTGTATCCATTTAAAAGAACATCAAGTGAGAGTATTATCAGTTTTTTTTTCAGTTTTATATCAGTTTTTTTTTATATTTCATGCCGTTAACTAAAAAAGTTTTAGAATCAGTTATTGAAATGTTGAATAATGTTTACATTATGTATATATATACATTACCTTAAGTAATGTTTGTCTTTGCATAACATTTGTGCATCCACTTATGGGGCAAATCCAAAGTTTATTTCCCTGGTCATTAATTAATGTCGGCACTTTATCAATTTGTATCCCAAGATCAGCCAGAGCATCGGCTGTTGGTTGCTCTTCAATTTCCGCTGTATGAAGAATATCACTTTCAATTAAGGGCTTTAATAACTGAACAGGATTGGGTGTAATTGGTAAGGAATTCGTCAATTCTTGAATCTCCTCCGGTTTAAGAATAATCGATTGTCCCGTTCTGGTGAGAATTTTTTCCAACTTTTCAGGACATAACGAAGAAGCTTTCATTAAATCCGTTGTACAACCTTTAAAAATTTGCTCCCCACTTGAAGTGTTGACAACAATCTCAGTCATATTCTTAGATTTATCGGTAGAAATCGCAATGATCGCCAAAGCGTTGATTGTCTCACGATTAGGCAATTGGGCCTGTGTCCTTTTTAAAATACTTCGTGGATTGGGAGCGGGTTTTAAGGCTAAGGTTTTTTTGGGTTTCGAGGGTCCAGGTTTCGTAGATGGTGGTGGAGGTGGAGGCGGGGGTGGCGGATCAACCGTCTCGGGAACGGGTTGTAAAAGCGACCCAGATTCGGGTATAGTCATTGATGGTGAGTCTGTAAGGAGTCCGAACTCTTCTGGGAACTCGGCATAGTTATCCCCCCCAAGGTTAATTAGAGGTTCTTTAACACCAAGTGGGTAAAGTGAGTCCTTGGGTCCAAGATTGAGGGGATCTTCCTCAAAAGGGTCCTGTTCAATGGAGTGCTTGAAAGGAAGGTCCGGAACACAATATAAAATATCTACAGGTGTTAAAGTATCACTGGGATAGTTAGTCATGACGTCCAAATCCACTCGCGTCTTGAGCCATTCATCACACGGATCGTTCGATGAGGATAAAACTTCAAGTATATTCGTTGTGAGTACAACATCTTGACTTGGCGGTGTGATCATCGCGTCAAAGTTTGACGGTTCTTCAATTGGCCCGCCTTGGGGTCGATTCCCTTGTAGAGACATAGGAAGACCCCGTGGATTTCGGGACTATGTATTTTGTGTGCACCCGTAATCTCCTTGAGCAGACATTAGTTGTGAACGTCAAAGTTAAAGAAAGGAGATTGATCAATACCAATCATAAAAGTGACATGGCTCACTTGCGCTCTTTGTGGTCAAGTCATGAACTAATATAATCCTTTTTGGAGGGAAAATTTGAGATTTTCTCCAAGATCAAACAACGTATTATAAATTAAATTTTTTTTTTTTTATAATATGAAGATGTTTGCAGCCAAATGAAAAGAGCCTCTATTATTAAATAAAATCTTTAATCCGGACGTTTCGCCATAGATTTACTGTGACATCATCAGCGTTTCAAGCAAAAAGTCATCAAATATTCACATAACAATACATTATTATAACATCGCAATTACATTTATAAAGTCAGGGCCGCAGCACAGGGGGGAGCATATTCCCGGGGCCCGGGCCCTTTGCGCTCTAATCTTAAAATTCTAATAAAAAAATAATTTTCATGGTTAAAATTTCAATAAAAAAAAAATCATTTTCTTGAAATTTTTTTCCTGAGGGGGGCTCGGGCCCATTAAGATATTTACATTTTGTTACCATGGCAACCATTTCTCATATCTTTTTTCTATGGGGTACAAGAGTAAAGTGGTCTTCAGAAGATTTCAATGATAAAATGAGAATATACATTTTATCAGAGTTGGGTTTTATACACGAATTTGCAGTTTTATACAAAATCGCGGATAAAACTTGTATAAAACGTATAAAATGTATAAAACTTGGATGCGCATGCCCAAACCCGACGAGAAAGGAAGTTCAAATAAAATTTCATTTTTCAATTATTAACATTTTGATTATATTATTCACTAAATAAAAAGCAAACAACATCGTCAATGCTTTAGAACATTATAAAATATGAAAAGCTTTTAAGCTGTTTTTTCAGGGCGGGGGTTGGTTTTTTACAGTTTTATACCTTTTATACATCGGCCTAGTTTACCGCAAGTTTTATACTGTATAAAACCGTGGATTATACTCGGCGGGATAAAACTTGCCAACTCTGCATTTTATAGAGAATCTAAAAAAATAATTGATTTTTGAATTTTAAACAAAATCGTTGGAGCGAATTTTGAGAAAATCGAAAAAAACTGAAAAAGTGCATCAGTAAAGTACTAGTACTCCTTGGTCGATTTTGTTCCAAAGCTTCGTGTCACGTCCCATGGGGGTACCTAACTTAAAGATATCAAATTCCAACCACCTAGCTCTTTTCGTTCTTGAGATATTTTGTTCGCAGACACACTGAGAAATGTCCGGGTTTTACTAATATGAACTGAAAACGGCCAAATTCGGGAATTTTACTCTGCATCGCACCTAGGTGCCCCATAATACTTATTTTTTATATTAATATTTACAAATTAAATTGAAGTGAGAGGCGTCCACTAGCTGCTGGTTTTATTCTCCGGTTCCTTCTATATTTATTTTTTAATTTAAAATGCTTATAAATCAAGATAAGTTTGATATATATTTTTCACGTCTCAGGATAGGTAAAAAAGCAAATTTCCGTGCCTAATTTTAAATAATTAATAAATATGACAAAATATTACCGATTCATCTTGAACGTTTTTTTTTTGACATTTTCGAAAAAAAAAACAAACAAAATTTCGGGGTGAATGACACTTTTTTTTTTTTATAAAAAACTTTGGACTTTTTCTACAAATGCTCAGAAATTTTCAGAGTGGGATTATTTTGCATTCTATTGTATTTTTTTTTTTATTTTTTTTTAATTAAATATTTTTTTTCTCAGCTTATTTATCATGACGGTGCTCTTAAATTCTTCCAGGATTGACCGAGATTCTAGAAAATTGAAGAAAAATAATAATAATAATAATAATAATAGTTAGAGGTGGTGGTCGATTCCCGCCCCAAGCGAGAAAAATTTATTTCATTTGAATTGACTACAAATCATTTGAAATAAATAGGGTTGGGGCAGTGGCGTAACGTTTTTTAGCCCCCCCCCACCCCGCAACCTTTATTTCGGACCCCATTATTAGACCTTACAAAAAATATTTTTAAAATACCGTATATCCATGAACCCTGAGGGCGCGGGCCCTCTAAAGAGAAATTTTCGAAACAACGTTAGAATTTTGCTAAGATGCTCTTTTAGTAAGAAATAAAGAAAAGAGCGATTGCAGCTACGTTTATTTCGTTTATTATTCACTTCAAGCCGACGTTTCGGTCAGATATAAGGGATCAATCTAGACGACTCGCATAGCCTTTGGTCCTTATTAAATGACAAAAAATAATTTACATAATTGCGCCATTCGACGTTTTGAGGAGTTTTGTTGACACGCTTCAGGACTGACCGAAACGTCGGCTTGAAGTGACTAATAAACGAAATAAACGTAGCTGCAATCGCTATTCCTGACTACAAGATCTGCTATCCATCTCATTCTAATCCTGCTCTTTTCTTCTAAGTAAATCGACACAATTTGAGCAACGCCACTTAAGAATTGTCGACGCTATTTCAATTTTATCGCCGGGAATAAATTGCTAAATGAATGTGTGAATAGTAAGTAATTCCTCCTTTCTGGATGGTATTTGCCTCGTGGATTTTCTGAGATTTCATTCATTTATTTTAGAAGATGATCTATCTGAAAATTAAATGAAAATTCAATAGAAATCAAATTTAAATTTATATTAATATTTAAAAATATTACCTTTCAGCAATTGCTTCTCTAATCTCGACTAGGAAAAACATTCCTTTACAGAATTAGAGCATAAATTTCGACAATTTTGACTTTCAGCTCTTAAAGTAAAAAGGAAATGAAAAGATAAGCTGACTACTTTCTCTATCGCTGGCTTTATTACAAAGTCTGGCGCAACTAAACACATCTCCTCTCGTCTTTCTTTTCTTTTAGTTTCTTGATTGATAAAAGAAATGATCGAGCTAAAAAAAAAACATTTAATGAGGATTGACTCTAATCAGTTAATCACTTATCCCAATGGGGAATATATATATATATATATTCTTGTTTTTTTATTTGGAAGGATTAGCCGTGTCGTTTAGATGAAACATCGTTTCTAGGGAGCACCGCGTAGAGGTTCCTTCCAGGCCCCCCGAAGAGCCTCTTCTTCTTGGGAAAGCTCTTTTGTTCGATCCGTCCAGTCCCTCGAGCTCCTTGTCTTCTCTCTTGCAATTAAATTCTTCTATCAATTTTAAAATTATGTTTTTTGAATTTTGAATTCAAATAGAATTTCTGATAATATTTAAAGAAATCCAAATAAATATCAGCTTCTTGATGGGTATGGATTCTCTCGGCTCAAAAAGTGAATTTGTTCCATCAAACTGCCTCCTGAATATCCACCAAAGAGATCTGACCTCCCAGGTATGGAGATGAGTTGAGAAAATAATATTTCCATTCATTCATTTATTGCCAGGGTAATGATGTAAAAATGAAATAAAAACAGCTGGATAATGGAAGCTTGTTTCATTCAAGTTTGTCTCTCTGAAGAAACTTCACAATTTACAAATAAAAACTTTCTTTTTGACTCGAGGATCGAATTTGTTAGAATATCGCCGTCCAATCTGAAAGACAAAAGAATCATTCAAATTATTAACTAATTCAATCTGGACACATTTTAAATTCAATAATATTGAAAAATTTACCTTTGAGTATTTGATTGGTGTGCAAAAAAAATTCCATTAGAGAATAAAAGAACAAATTTAAAAGATTTTGATTCCGATTTCTTGCATAAAGCAAATAAAATTTCTATTCTATTCTAATAGACTAGACTGTATGAGTTGTGACGTCACATTCAACTTTGTGTCTTTTATTATTCGTATTTAGCCTTGGAAGAATTAACAAGAAAAAAAGAAAAAATTTTGCTTTTTCACCATCGCTGGAATAAAGTTTGATGTAACTAAGCACATCACTCCTCTCACTTTTAGTTCTTCGATAATCAATTTTTATTTCTTTATTAAGCGCCCTAAAACAAAAAATAAAGAATTAGTTTAGGATATTCAGTGAATTTTAAGTTAAGAGGTCAAATGCATCTATTAATATTTACCTTTTAATAGCGAGAAAATTCAAATTTTTTTTGCTCTTCTTTTTCAATGAATCACACTCACATATTCACTTAATTAAAAATAAACACAAAAAAGTTTTATTTTCATTTACTACGAACAAAAAGTGTTTGTAGTAAACGAAAATAATAATAAAAAAGAGCAAGAAAATTTTGCCTTTCTTGTCTGATAGAAATGAAAAAAAAAAAAAACCGCAAAAGCCGGGAGTCTGATGAAATCGTATCAGTGAGAATGAACGTGATTTTGGATTACGGGCAAACGAGTGAGGGGGCCAAAGTGGAAGGGATCCTACCTAATCTACAATCAGAAAAGACGAAGGAATAGAACGTGTGTGACCCCGTCCCCACCATCAGATCGGTGGAGCCCTCGAGTCTGTCCCTAGCCTCATAAGAATTGCAATTTGGAGCCTCCAGGATATTCCTGGAGAAACTGCAACCCTTCCCTGACTCATTTAAACCCATAGAGCCAAATCAAACCCACCCTCAAAGATACAAAAACATATCAGACTCCCGAATGCGTCTACAAAAGACGTCTTTTCGCAAACACACAACAAAAACACTTGAGAACATGGTCTTTGATCTTCCACTCAGATCTGACCGCATCTCCTTATGAACCGTTTATGGAAGAAATCAACGAGAAAATCTTTAATTGGAATCCTAAATACAAAACAAGGCCTAATTAATAGAGAAGGGACACCTGAAGCTAACAACAACAACAACAACAACAACTGAAAGACATTCCCGTTGATTTCTCCACTAATGGATTCACGAGGAGGAGCTGCAAAATCAAAATAAAACCACAAAATCCCTCTCGTTGGCATGGTGCATCCCACCTCCCTCTATATTTAATTGATTAAACTACAATTTAAGATGTGCAAATTAATTTTGTAAATTAAATTAATCAAAATGTGAATACATTTAAATTTGTATTCTCACCTTAAGAGCCTGGGTACCAAAGTTGAGCGAAACACGAACACTCCCGATAGACAGGTAAGTCTATATTTCAAAAAAGTTATCGATAACGGAAACGGTGAAACGCGCCCACACCCAAGTAAAGTTGAAGAAGAAATGAAAATAGAAAAAACGGTGTTAGGATGCGAATCCCGGTAAGTACAAGACCGGAGTCAAGGACCTGAATGCCTCAGTAAGAGTATGGTGAGGGTCGGAATGTATAAAAAAGCTAAACAACACCTATCCTAACCAAAGAGCGCACCACTCCGCCTCTAACCTACCCTCTACTAAAACATTCAGGCCAAGAAACCAGTGGACGACCGGTTTTCGATTGAAAGATTTAGATAATCTTTCTTGCAAAAAAACGCGTTAATAGAGAATCCTCTTTTTTCTCCTGAACATCAGTCAATTAGGGAATAGACATTCTTTTCTGGGAATCCCTATCCTAACCCTAACGTTGCAGTGCCCCAATCACTGCCGTCCTATTTGGGAACAATGGGGAAGGAATAACGACACCTATGCCAGTATAAGAACATCATTCCCCAATCGAACAACATTCAGTTGATACTCAGAGGATCCTGAGGCCAAGACCCCCCACCCCCTCCAAAAAAAAGAAAGAAAGCGTGAGCGCAGAAATGTTTTATCTCCCCCTAGATTCTATATAATGTAGTATATCTAACTTAAAGGATTATGTGTATTTAACATTTAAATTAAGCTGAAAAAGAAAAAAGATAGAAAGAGATGAAGAGATACCCCAATACACATATCCTTCCTATGACTGATAAACCTAAAAGCTAAACACTTTGTTTTGTCTCATGAAGATGATGTCCCACGGTGGATGTTTTAATTTGCATTCGTAATAGAATACAAATTTTACAAGAAAGCCTACTTACATACACATCCATTGTTATCCCACGATGTCTTCAATCGATGAATTGGGGCTCTGAAAAAAATGGTTAAATTAGGGATCCTGGAATGGAGAAAGAAAATATTAATACATCCTATTTTTATTTTTTAATCTATCTAAAATAAGTTATTGAAGTCGAATCAAAAAGAAAAAGAAATTTTGAAAAAACCTAAATATATCTAGCTCTGCGCCCCGCTAATAAAAATATACAAGCCTTAGTTGTACTGCAGGTGCTGGAAGCGCAGTTTGAGCCCTGAAGACAGGAGCAGCTAGCAGGTTGATGAGAAGTGAAGGCTGGCGATGACTCTTCTTACACTGGTTGCCATCTGAAAAATAAAAAAAATAATATAATAAATAAATTTATTCTATTTAAGGTATATTTTTCAAGAGAGTTAGGGTAGGAGGATGGTTTTAAGCCCCAGTGGTCATTGATCTTCAATAATATTTTATATAGAAAAATTGTTTAATAATACTTTATATTAGGGAAATTGATTTAATTAAAAAAAAATCTTTGACTATCTATTTTCTTTACACTGTAAAAAAAAATATGAATTTTCATTCATATCTCATAAACTTTGGTGGTTTAATTTTAATAGACCAGGATATGAGCTAAAATTAATATACAAGTATATGAATAAGTATCGCTTTAAAAAAAATATGAATTTTCCTTCTTTTTTCATATACTTTTCGTAGTTTAATTTTAATACACCCAGGATGTGAAATAAAATTAATATAAAAGTTTATGAACAAATTACCAACTTTTAAACTTATCTTTTTCTTTGTGTGCCGCCAAATTTTGAAATCGTTAAAAGTGCACCGCGACAAGTTGAGAATCACTGGTCTAAACGTTCTCAAATAACTCGACTACCTCAAGGAATTTATTATTTTATAATTATTTTAAGGAAACTTGAAATTATTCTTTTTAAAATTCATTTCACAAATCTAAATTTATTAAATTCTGGTTTGAAATTCGCGCTCTAAACTATTTAAATATTTATGAAGTATATTAAAATCATACTAATTAAATAATTTTTATAAAGTAATTCAACTAAATAGCTATAGAAATTAAAATTAAAATTAACAATTTCACCAAAATAATTAATTTTAAAATATACAAGAAATTGGTTAGGTTGGCACCAGGTTGGCACCAAATTCTGTTTTTGAAGTAGCTGATTTAACGCATAAATAATTGAAAGTGTATTATTATTTAAGATGAAATATTAATATTTAATCAATATATTGAAATAGGAACATTTTACTAACAAAATCGTAAGTATTGAATTTGAATTTTTTCATTGAAATTTTTTTTTTTCTCAATTTCAAATAAATTATTGTTTGTCATTTTTCAGGTGAGGTTAGTTTATACTCCAGCCAGGGAATAAACTCCAAACTGCAATGAAAATGTAACTCTTTATTTCTTCTCAAAGAAGATGAAAATCGACATATTTTTTGTATTAAATAATTAAAATGATTTGTATTTGTGTTAAATTTACTTGGAAATGTATAAAAATTTATTTTTTGATACAAATTTATTATTTTAATAGTTTAATTTGTTTTATTATTTAGTAAAATTGTATATTTTAATATAATATAATTTTTTTTTAACAAATAAAAAATAAAATAAATAAAAAAAACCATTATTTCACCTAGACCACTCACTTTCCCTCAAAACTATAAACTCGTAAGGACTTTAATTTTTGTTTATTAAAGCTTTTGTGGTTTGAAATATTATTATTAGGAGAATTTTTAATTATAGACCACATATTTGTATTAAATATTTATTAAAAATATATATATTTGTACAGTATTTATATATTTTTAATAAATATTTAATACAAATATGTGGTCTATAATTAAAAGTTCTCGTACTTTCATTTTTCACAAAAAAGTATATTATTTCTCATAAACCCGTAATTTAAATTTCATATACCAAAAATGAATTTATTCATATACCCGAAAATGAATTTTTTCATATACCCGTAATTTAAATTTCATATACCAAAAATGAATTGATTCATATACCCGAAAATGAATTTTTTCACATACCCGAATATGAAAGTTCATTTTTGGTATATGACCTTTCTCATATACCCAAAATGAATATTCATAAACAGTTTGTGTAACAGACTTCCTACACATGTGTATGAATATGGCTCGAAAATTTTTAACAGTGTATATAATTATTGCCTAATGTAATGTAAATTTATAGAGTGTTACATAAATAATGTACTAAATTTTTAAATTATCAAGTCAGTATTCATTCAAACCTAAATCAAAGGCATCAAATTGAGATGACTTAACTTGTTGAAATTGTAAAGAAAAATTTTAATTCCTAACAATAAAATTTAATAAAAAAATTCTATCATATATTGATTTGAATTGAACTATCTTTAATTGATGATTGAATGAAATTTATTGGAAAGATTTTCTATATAAGAATCTATTTATACTACTAAAAATAAAAAAATAAAAAGTTATCTGATATTTGATTTAAATAAATTATGAATGAAATATGGTCTATATAAATAATTTCCAACCGGGGAGGGAGCCAACACATTGTTATTATTCGGGTAATTGTAGTTTTGTTTTTTTTTTCTAATAAAGTTTTTTTATTATTATTTTTTTTTAACCTCTATTAAAAAATTTAAAAAAATATGTGTGGAAGCGAAGAAATTTTTTTCGGGGAGGTGTAATAAAATTAAGATTGTAAACTGCTTGTCTAATATTTGGACCCTGTTATGCAATAGTGGGTCAAGCGTCAAAAAATTAAAAATTGAGTTAAGCACCGAATATTGTTTCAAATGCTATAATTAATAGTATTTTTTATTAAATATGTCCTAAAAAAATTTATATTTAATGTTACTTGCAAAATTGACAAAAAAAATTATATATAAATCCAATGAAAAAAAAAAAAAAACTTTAATGTTAATTTTCTCAAATCTCGGTAGCTGGAGCTTGACACACTAATGCGTAACAGGGTCCATTTATTCAAAATCTATAATTATATGGTAGTGCCAGTATTTAACTCAGTGGCGTACCGAGGGGGGGGGCGAGGGGGGCGGTCCGCCCCAGGCCCCGAGCCGGCATAGGCCCCCATATATTTATAAAAAAAAAATTTAATGAAAATTTCCCTTTGAGAGGCCCCGGGGCCCTCAGGGCTCAAGTAAAAATGGAAAAATTTAGATAAAAAAAACAAAATTTAATGAAAATTTCTCTTTGAGAGGCCCCGGGGCCCTTAGGGCTCAAGTAAAAATGGAAAAATTTAGATAAAAAAAACAAAATTTAATGAAAATTTCTCTTTGAGAGGCCCCGGGGCCCTTAGGGCTCAAGTAAAAATGGAAAAATTTAGATAAAAAAAACAAAATTTAATGAAAATTTCTCTTTGAGAGGCCCCGGGGCCCTCAGGGCTCAAGTAAAAATGGAAAAATTTAGATAAAAAAAACAAAATTTAATGAAAATTTCTCTTTGAGAGGCCCCGGGGCCCTCAGGGCTCAAGTAAAAATGGAAAAATTTAGATAAAAAAAACAAAATTTAATGAAAATTTCTCTTTGAGAGGCCCCGGGGCCCTTAGGGCTCAAGTAAAAATGGAAAAATTTAGATAAAAAAAACAAAATTTAATGAAAATTTCTCTTTGAGAGGCCCCGGGGCCCTCAGGGCTCAAGTAAAAATGGAAAAATTTAGATAAAAAAAAACAAAATTTAATGAAAATTTCTCTTTGAGAGGCCCCGGGGCCCTCAGGGCTCAAGTAAAAAAAACAAAATTTAATGAAAATTTCCCTTTGAGAGGCCCCGGGGCCCTCAGGGCTCAAGTAAAAAACAAAATTTAATGAAAATTTCTCTTTGAGAGGCCCCGGGGCCCTCAGGGCTCAAGTAAAAATGGAAAAATTTAGATAAAAAAAAAACAAAATTTAATGAAAATTTCTCTTTGAGAGGCCCCGGGGCCCTTAGGGCTCAAGTAAAAACAAAATTTAATGAAAATTTCTCTTTGAGAGGCCCCGGGGCCCTCAGGGCTCAAGTAAAAATGGAAAAATTTAGATAAAAAAAAACAAAATTTAATGAAAATTTCCCTTTGAGAGGCCCCGGGGCCCTCAGGGCTCAAGTAAAAAAAAATTTAATAAAAAAAAACAAAATTTAATGAAAATTTCCCTTTGAGAGGCCCCGGGGCCCTTGGGGTTCAGGGATATACGGTATTTTAAAAATATTTTTGTGTATGGAGGAGAAGGATATTTAAAGATGAGCAGCCCCCCCAAAAAAAAAAATTCAATATAAGGCCCCCGCTTCTAGTGCCGCCCCAGGCCCCCAACTGCCTCGGTACGCCTCTGATTTAACTAACTGAAGATTATTAAATTTTTTAATATATTTGCCATGGTAACAAAATATAAATATTTTTCTATGTTTATAAATTTTATATCACGAATTTAAATATTGATAAATATTTATTGTAAAAAAAAACTCACGTGTGCCAAGCACAAACACAACTTCCAACCCAAGGTAAGAGAGATTTGTGTGCTGTGCGGCTAGTCACACCAGATTTTTTAAATAATAAAAAAATATTAAAATTAAATAATCTTCAGTTAGTTAAATTGAAGAGCTTCAAAGATTTTAAATAATATTAGACAAGCGGTTTCCAACCTTTATTTACCTTCCGGAAATAGGAAAGAAGAGATTAATTCCTTTGTTTATATCTTGAATTCTAATATATCGACGGAAAAAAAAATATATGTGGACACAAAAAATCTAGTGTGACACAACTTTTTATCACCGAGTGTAAGCGAAAGCTGTGTGCTGTGCGACAAATCACACCAGATTAAATGTATGTGTTTGTGTAAAAGATAGGAAAAAAAAGTATAAGAATATTTGTTTTTAAATCCATAAGAATCTTTCAAAGATAAAAAAGATAAAAAATCTGGTGAGACTGGTCGCACAGGACACAAGTTTATCTTACCAAAGGCCACACCTGATTTTTTGTGTCGACATATATTTAGTTTCCGCCAATATATTAAAATTCAAAATAGAAAAAATCTGGTGTGGCTGGCGCACAGCCCCCTAAGGGGGTGCCTAACTTAGATAGAATATTTCAATCTCCTAGCTCTTATCGTTGTTGAGATTT
Organism: Euborellia annulipes; assembly: GCA_023213315.1. Classification (NCBI taxonomy): domain Eukaryota; kingdom Metazoa; phylum Arthropoda; class Insecta; order Dermaptera; family Anisolabididae; genus Euborellia; species Euborellia annulipes. Next base: position 4,876 of record JAKCPI010000473.1, on the reverse strand, counting down.
TTTCACACAGACAGACCAATTTGCGGGACCCTTTTTTTTGGACTCAGGGGACGTTAAAGCGTGTATATCCATTAAAATCTCGACATCGAATTTTTAACAAGATCGCCAAACTAAATTTATTTCATATATAGGTTAAGAGAAAGTAAAACGAATGCTAAAAGAAATTTTCAAACAAAATAATTTACTTATATTAGGTTTCAAATCGAAAAAAAGCCAAAAATAAAATTTTAATTTCCATATGTATATATTTATGTAGGCCTACAAGCTTTTCTACCATGTTTGAGTGTGTGTGTGTAGAATTGGTAATCACTAAAAATAATAATTAAAAATAAAATATTAAATGTTTTAATGAAAAAAGCAAATGGATTTAAAATAAAATAATTGAAAAAAAAAAAAAAAAAAAATTAAAGATGAATTAATATCGAAAAAGATCTGTGGCTGTAGGCTTAATGATGATGGAGTCATGAAAAAAACAAGACGAATGCAGCCAAATATTATTTTATTTCAAATCTCGCCAGCCGGCTCTGAAGATGGCCTAGACCTCGGGCCGAAACGTCAGCCGTGAGGGCGAGATTTGAAATAAAATAATATTTGCTGCATTCGTCTTATTTTTCATGACTCCATCATCGATGAATTAATATATAATTTAAGGGAGTGCATTGAACGAAGTGGGGCGATTTATATCAAAAACTATTCATTAACAAACCAAAATAAAAAAAAGGGAATTAAATAAATACACTAAACGAATGATGGACCGATAAGTTTAGAGGCTCGACTTGTACTTCCCTAGAGCAGGCCTAAGTCTCTGCACAACTTAACTTAAAGAGTAAAAATTATTCCCATTTATATTTCACAGAGATATTTTTTATTGAAATCCTAAATTGGTAAAAGTCTTGACCTTCCTCGACGGTGACATGTTTGCCGAAGGTGACTAAGGGACACTGGCTAGGCCCAAAGCCCGCTGAAGGCGGGTCTTGCAGCTAGTTTCATATAAAATATTTCACTTTTTAATGTCACACAAAAAGATGAACTCCAGGCTTTGAAAATTACTGATTTTAATATGAAATTAAACAGTGAAATAGAATTTATTTTTTCAATTAAAAAAAAAAAAAATTTAATTACTAATTATGATAGAAAAGCATGGGGTGGGGGAGGAGAGAGAAAAAGAGAACGGACTTCATTTGATTAAAGAAAAACATGTTAATAATAGAGATTAATAAAGAATATTTGTTTTTAAATTTTATCTATTAAAAAAAATAATATTTTAGTTTATTAGAAGGGGGTGATTTACACCCTCTCACTCCCCGGTGGGTGTCATACTTTATCAGAGTGTTATAATTACAAATTGGATAATATTATGAGTTTATTAAAAAGAGAGAAAAAAAAGTGAAAATATAAATAATTATAAAATGTTAGTTAATCCGTTATGCAAATGAGATAAGGAAATATTCAATACCTTAATGATAAGATGACCAAACGAGCAGGTGGATGAACGTCTTAATTGCACAAATAACACAACACAATATTATAAAAAGAAACTGAACACACGCGAGAGACGAACGGAGTGACTCATGACACGACTCGAATGCAACTAGAGACAAGCAGGCAGGCAGCAGACAGAGAGAGACAGCATTGCTATCTGAGCGCCCAAGAAATAAAATTATCAAATAAATTCTCTATTTATAAAAAAATACTTTTCATTTGAAAACAAACTAACGGGGATTTATTCTGTTGGGAATAAAATCGAAATCTCTTTATTAAATAACTATTAAAAGACTCACTTCCTTTACACACCCCCAAAACTCACCCTCTATAAAATAAAATACTTCTAAGCGTAATTTTTTGTATTTATTTATTTATTAGGGATCTATTCGAAGTGAAATAATTTTTAAAAGACTTATTTAATTAATCCACCCCCAAAACTCACCCTCTATAAAATAAAATACTTCTAAGCGTAATTTTTTGTATTTATTTATTTATTAGGGATCTATTCGAAGTGAAATAATTTTTAAAAGACTTATTTAATTAATCCACCCCCAAAACTCACCCTCTATAAAATAAAATACTTCTAAGCGTAATTTTTTGTATTTATTTATTTATTAGGGATCTATTCGAAGTGAAATAATTTTTAAAAGACTTATTTAATTAATCCACCCCCAAAACTCACCCTCTTTAAAATAAAATACTTCTAAGCGTAATTTTTTGTATTTATTTATTTATTAGGGATCTATTCGAAGTGAAATAATTTTTAAAAGACTTATTTAATTAATCCACCCCCAAAACTCACCCTCTTTAAAATAAAATACTTCTAAGCGTAATTTTTTGTATTTATTTATTTATTAGGGATCTATTCGAAGTGAAATAATTTTTAAAAGACTTATTTTTACAAAAAAAAAAAAACGAAATTTCCTGTGTTATTTAAATGGGAAATCGAAAATATCAATGAGCCACCTCTTAATATTAATATTATGAGCTCAGGTCTTACACAGAATTTTTTTTTCATCATTTCGAATGAGATTTTCATAGTAACTAAGGAAAAAAAATTTTTTTTTGGCCCACCCTAATATATATAGCTAAATATTTTTCGAGATCTATATATTTGAATAAGATAATAGTATTCAAAATACCCCGATTCGGACTAAACAAGTCATAGATATATTTAAAAGGATGTTTGGCCTCACCAATAAAAAACACTCACAGTCTCGTTAAAAATATCTAATATATTCATAAATAATTTTTATCGTGTAGGCCTAAAATCTTATATAGTCTAAGTTGCCGAAAAGACTGTGTGCTTCTGTGTCTGACAAAGAGTGTGAGTGTGGAATGGGAAAAAAGTGTGTTAAAAAAAAACCTTAATAAAATAATTCTTAAAGTTATTTTTTCATCAATTTCCTCCGTTCAATTAAAATTGCAATAAATTGAAAAAATCTGGTGTGACAAGCACAGTACACAACTTTCGATTACCGAAGGTAAGAGACTCTTACCTTCGTAATCGAAAGTTGTGTTCTGTGCTTGTCACACCAGATTTTTTGTGTCGACATATATTTAGTTTCCGACAGTAGGGTACAATTGAATTCAAGATGTAAAATTTATAAGTATGGCAAAATATTTATATTTTGTTACCATGGCAACCATTTCTCCTATCTTTTCTATGGAGTACAAGAGTAAAGTGGTCTTCAGAAGATTTCAATCACAAAATGAGAATATACATTTTAATGAGGATCTAAAAAATAATTGATTTTTGAATTTAAAAAAAAATCGTTGGAGCAAATTTAGAGAAAATCGAAAAAAACTGAAAAAGTGCATCAGTAAAGTACTAGTACTCTTTGGTCGATTTTGTTCAAAAGCTTCGTGTCACGTCTCAGGGGGTGCCTAACTTAACCCATATCTTCCCGACAATAGAAATTTTGAAAAAATATTTTATTTTGTCATCAATTCCACTTAAAAGTAATTCAAATAAGATGATAAATATTAAAAATTAGCAGTATGTGTTGTCATTTTGACATAACATAACGTTGCGCTCACGCAACGTTGGGAGTTTCCTGGTAAAAAATAATTTTTTTTTTTATTTCAATCACCTACTTTTCTTTGCTCAAAATGTTAAATATTAATGATTGTATGAAAAAACTGAACAAGATTGATTCTATTACTCATGAAATTTAAAAAAAAAATGTGAATGAAGGTGAAACTGATATTTTTTGCACATGTAGATCATCTGGATTTTGCAAATTTTGCATCTCGTCTACGCATTTTCTTCATCGCGGATTATAATATGGAGAGTTCTGTCCTCTCTTAATGTTCTTATTGAAATTACAATTGTCAGGTTATTTTAGTTTGAGCATAGTTTATTCAAAACTCTACTATATCCTCCACAATTTCGTCTAAGAAATAAATGTTCAAACAATTGTAAGCGTGTAAAATTCCCAAATTTATTTTTTATTTCTTAGACACATCTGACTTTACAGTTTTTAGGGTATACCTGTTAGTTGGGACACACTTCGGCCCCTTTGTTATAGGATACATTTTTTTCTAGTGTGGTTCATCAGAAATTAGTAGTTTCAGGTACTGATATATCTGTTTTGTCGTCTATACTGGCATAAATTTTATATGTAGCACTATATGTAATGTAATTATTCACCCCCGTCATTGATAATCATAAGTCCATCTTTTATTTCTTCTTCACCAATTAGTTTATCTACTTTAGGAGTTATCATGACTACATAAATGGCTTCTTCTCCCTCTAATTCCTCAAAAATAGCTATAATTTTCTCAGCTGTTAGTATTTTCTTTTTGTAGAAAGACATTTCTATGTTCAATAATTGAAAAATAGGACAAATAATAAAACAATAATAATAATAAAATAAATACGAAAGTCATAGAAGGATATTATAATACGATGTTACTACTAAAAACCGAGCCGGGGAACTCCCAACGTTGCGTCAACGCAACGGATAATTGTATCATTCGCTACTGTGTCATAGGTCTAATATATTTAAGAAAAAAAAATATATGTGTATTCCACATCTATAACATTTTAGAATATGTACATAAAAGTTGAATTAAATATATTTTAGTACTTGAAAAAAATTATTGAAAAATATTGATAAAAACAGGTGTTCAGTAATTAATTTTTTTTCACGGAGTGTTGCACTTATTTTGAAATGTTAATACATAGAAAGAAAGCTTATGAATGCCTTTTAATAAATCAATGATGACTTTTGCATAAAAACTTCTTTTTCACTGCATTTTATGAAGTTAAACTTGGTGTTGCGTATACGCAACGCCGGGAAGAAATGGGTTAAATATAAAATTTCAACCTCCTAGCTCTTTTCGTTCTTGAGATATTTTGTTCACAGACAGACACACACACACTCAG